>CAKNYM010051486.1:74589-99733 GCA_932195095.1 Andricus curvator
AGTTTCTAACCCCTCACTCTTCATTCTGTCCCACACTTACACTCACTTGCCCTACTTCCCTTCACTAATTTCCCATACTTCCTGATTCCTCATTAACCTCACTTTCACTAGTTCCCTGCCCCACACTTCCCTTATTTTACCCACTTCTCTTCTCGCATTCCCGCTCACTACGCCTACTCTCCTTTATTCCACCTACGTCCTTCCCCAATTTCCTCTCATTACCCCTAATAGAGCTGCTTCCTTCCTCATTTTTCCTCACTACACCTTACATCCTCACCCAGTATTTTTTCTCACTTAACTAACTATCCCCCTCCTCATTATACCTTTTAAACTACTTTCCTACTCCTTTCCCTTACTTCCTTAGCACTCATTTTAACTCACTTTCCCTACAAGCAGCTCATCACCCATACTCTTTCTCTCCTCATTTCCCCTCACTCACCCTTGCTTCCCATTCTTGAAGAAAATACAACGGAGTGACCCAAAAAAATGAAAATGCATTCTGTTCGTATCCTTTTGACTATATTAAACTTATTTCAAGTTATACTCACCAGTAAAAATCAGGAATTTGATGAACTTTTGTACATCCCAATTTCCAAAAACTCTCAGTATCGGTGATAAAAAGAAATTGTTGGCACTAGTAACAAAAAATGGCAGGTAACGACAATAAGATTTTTGGTAAAATAAAAAAATTATTTGGGTTTTATTTTAGAGGATTAATTTAAGATTTTAAGGAATTCAAAATTTGTCCAGAATTTTAGGAAAACTTTAAATTATTTCAGAAGATATTGTGAATTTTCAGAAGTTTTGAAAAGATTCCCTACGTCCCCTCCCCTCATTACCCTCCTTTTCTATAGTTCCTCGCCCCTCACTTCCTCTACTTTCCCTACATTTCTTCTCACTTTTCCGTAATTTCTCATAATTACTACTTTTCCTCTCTCACACTGATTTGTCCTACTTCCCCTTCCTAATTTCCCATGCTTTACCATCCCTTATCAAATTCACTTCCCCTGGTTCCCCGCCCCTCACTCCCTCTACTTCACCTACTTCCTTCCTCACATTTACCCTCACATCGCTTACCCCCCCACCCTTGTTCCAATACTACCCCTCTCCAATTCCCCCTTATTATCCCTGAAGCATCTATTTTATCTGCCCCTATTTTCCCTGGGTTTAACTCACATCCCCTCCCCGTATTTCTCTTTATCTCACTTTCCCTCTTCTCATTTCCTCCACTCACTTTTCCTACTTTCCTACCACTTGTTTTCCCTCACTTCCCCAGCACTCATTTCCCCTTACTTCCCCTCACTTCCTATATTTTACGTCTCATTTCCCCTCACCGCCAATAAGATTTCTTGCAAAATAAGGAAATGATTTAGATTTCATTTTAGAACATTAACTTTAAGTTTCGACGAATTGAAAATTTGTCAAAAAAAGAATCTGGAGGATTATAAAACATTTTTCTAATTTTGCACGAGGTAAAAAAACTGTAGGAAAACTGAATTATTTCAAAAGATGTTTCGAAGTTGGAGAAGTTGTGAAGACATTCAAAAATAATTCAAATCTTCGAAGATTTCAAAGAATCTGAAACAAAATGAAAATTTTGGAAGATTTTAACAAAAAAGAGAAGCTTCCTAAGAATTTTGAAATGTTGTAAGAAAAGAAAAACTGGTTTCAAGATTTCCGGGAAAATTAAAATTCTTTTATATGTAAAAAATTTTTTTACGAAAAAATTGAAAAAGATTTCAAAACATTTTAAATGATTTACCAAAATTTCAAGAAGTAATAAAGAAGATTTCAAAGGAAAATTTTTTATCTTGTAAGTATAAAAAGGTTTTAGACAAAATAAGTGTAAGTTTATGAGATATTTTGAATTTTCGAAAAGATTTAAACAAATTTTAAACTTGACAAAATTTCAAAAAATTAAAAACAACATGTAGAATTTTGAAGATTTCAAGAGAAGAAGTTTTTGAAAGAATATAACGGATTTCACGAGAATTAAAAGGTTTTCTTAAGATCCTTGGGAAAACTTTGGACGATTTTTTATTAGAAAGAAGAATTTTAAAAAAACTTGAAGAATATTTTAAAACATCCCAGTTCCAAAGACGTCCCTACGACGTCCTTAATTTTTTTTTCCCACTGGGATTTCAATGATTTCTTAAACATTTAAAAAAGAATGTAGAGGATTTTAAAGAAAATATTTTCAATATCGCAAGATTAAAAAACTTAAGAAAATTTCGAGCACTTTTGAAGAGATTTACAAATAATTTTGATCTTTAATATATTTTAAAAATTCAAAAACAAAATTTGGATTTTTGAAAAATTAGAGGAAAAAATTTATAAGCTATTTAAGAATTGTTGAAGGTATCAAGAATATAAAAAAATTTTAAGTGCCTAGGCAAATTGGTTATTAATATTTATTTAGAAAAATTGTTTTTAAGAAAACATTTGCAGGAATAAAAAAAAATATAAAAAATTTGAATCATTTAAAAAGAAAAGGTTTCAAAATAATAAAGGAATTTTCCTAAGATTTCTGGAAAATTTTGTATTATTTTTAATTTAGAGTAATTAATTTTAAAATAAAATTTGAATACATTTTTTTTTTAATATTTCGCAGTATTTTACTTTTCATTTAAAATGAACAATTATAAATCAAATATTAAAAACTCAACAATTTTAAAGTGAATTATTTGAAATAGAAAAACTTCAATCGTTAATATTTCAGTGTGTTAAATTAAAACTTTGAACGTTACAATTTTAATTCTTCTATTTAATAAATTTTTAATATGTAAGTAAAATTATTGAATTTTGATTCATAAATAACAATTAAACAATGATCAATTTGGAAAAAAATTGAGTTAGTTTAAGAGATATTTACCTGTTTTGAAAAGATCCAATTTTGATTCAAAACTGAAAAAGATTTCGAAAAATAACAAAATTTCGAAATTAAATTTTAAAACTTTTTAAGTATCTTTAAAGGTTTTAAGAAAATAAAAAAATTTTCTTAAGTTTTCTGGGAAAAATTAAAATGATTTTTTGTTTTAAAGAATTAATTTTTAAAGAATATTTAAAAATGTTTTGAATAATAAATGACAATTGAAACTCATTATTAATTTGAAAAACACTCGAGTAAGTTTAAAATATCTTTGGAAGTTTTGAAAAGATTCGAAAATAATTTAAAACGTGAAAAGATTCCAAAACATTTAAAACTCAATGTAGATTTTTGAAGATGTCGAACACAAAATTTATAAGCATTTTGAAATTTTTCAAATGAATAAAAAATTTGTATTAAAATTCCTAGAAAAACTAACAATATATTTTGTTTGAAAAAATCAATTTTTAAATAATATTTAATAAGATCTCCGAAATAAAAAAAAGAAGCTGGACGATTTTAAGGTAATTTTTTTATTTTTGCAGGATTTTCAAAAAATTATACGAAAAATTTCGAGTTCCAAAATAAGAAAATTATCATTCAATTCCTGGAAAGTTTTTAAAGGATTTTTTAAAATAAATTTTTAAAAGGGTTTATAGAAAGAGTTTAAAACAAATTTTTATGTATAAATTAATGTTTCTAGTCTAAAATTGCTTCAAGTAATATAATTTTTAAAATGTATAAATTGATCCATATTCTTCAATTCATAGCATTGCAAATGATAGCGTGGGTTTCTATTTTTTTTTTTTTGAATATATTAACTGTACAATGTATAAAAGTAAAAAATTGAAATTTTGCAGTTTGACGGCTTTTAATCTAAAAATTTTCAATTGAAAAGTTTTTAAAGTTTTCATTTTATATGCGAAAATTATTGAGCGTTCAAATTAACATTTTTTCCAGCTTTAATTTTAGAAGTTTAAAATTCAAAAGTATTCCACTTTGAGTGTTTTATTGTGCCGTTCAGTTTTCGTAACTTCAAATGAAGAAAATTTTATCTTTGAGAGTTCGAAGCTTTTAATTTCAATGAAAGTTTTTTTATGAAAACCTTTTTTTAAATTCCTCAATTGTTTAATTTTTATTTGCAGTCGAAAGGTTTTTCTTTTTCGACCTAAATGACAATTAATGAGAATATTGCAATTACATAATTTTAAATGACATATATGGTGTCCAATCGATTGTTATATACATAAAAAAAACTACAAACGTAAGGTTTTTTGTTTTTTTAGTAACGATTATTTATTAGTGTCTTTTAATATTCTACCATTCTGTTTAAGTTTAAAAATAGGAGCTTTCTTTTAATAGCGATCATGTACACATCCTAACTTAAAATTATCTCAATGCAATATTCTAAATATTTCTTGTCCTAGGTTGAAAAAGAACTACTTTTTGGCTTCAAAACCTGTGAATTTCTGTAAATTTTTGTAGAATATTAAAACTACAATAAAATACAAATATGTGCAAAAAATACAAAACAAGTACAACATTATTTTCAATAATAGAAAAAAGTTGTACTTTTCCGTAATTCTGGTTGTAATTAATTGTATTTATTTGTAGAATCCTGTAAAAACAGTTTTAGTTTTTTGCACTTTTTTGTAAAAATTTTTCCACCAGGGATCGTAACTAATTCTAATTTAGAAGAATTCTAATGCTTCGAATTCTCTTTTTCTGTAGTTCAGTATTAATTATTTAAATAAAAAATTGTTTCCGGTATAAAGTTGTATCTTTTTAATTTTGATGTTTCGGAAAAATGTTTAGTACCTGAGAAATTACGAGAAACTTATTTTTGTATTTAGAGGCCACCCTGCAACATTTATATCGAGAATTTGAGTACATAAAATGACCAGTATAACATTTTTTATCAATTGTTTAATTTAACTATTCATAGCTCTAGATTTGTATATCATTTACCGACGCCCCATTCACTGGACACATTCCGCTGGATCTGCGCTTGGTAAAATCATTAAAAAACGATTGTTATTCATAAAATGATATATTCCGAATTATGATTCGCTTTGTCATGAATAAGATATATTGCGGGTTAATTACGAATACATTCATAATGAGTTCGTAACACACGAATCTGGTATTCATGGATCCATATTCCATACATATATATATACGTATACATATATGTGTCATCATCACGAGTAGACGAGGAAACCACATTACTGAAGAATAATTGTTACTCTAGTGCCTCATATCTGTAATTAGTTGACTCAAACTGCGCTCAAGTACCTATGAAATCGAAAATTATATCTACCTACATAGGACATCGCAATACGTTTGGATATTATAGAACAAGCGAATATGAGTAATTCCATGCGGTTAACTGCATCCGCGACAGAGAAATCAGCTTCATTTCGACTTAAAATCAAGGTTGTATATCAAATTAACCTTAATTTTAAAAAAGTTTCATTCCGTGAATGAAATGAGCAGATTCTGGAATCCTATCCTCCAACCTACTATGTAGCATAATCAATTACTCCTTCTTGAATAACAAACTGGAAGATTACTCTTATCAAAGCTGTTCCAATTACTAATGATGATATACAAACTTACGTTTATATTATTTTTTAATTTGTTTGTTTCATTATTTAAAATTTAGAAACACATAAGAACATATTTCTGCTGTCCAAAAAAAGAAACTAGTGAGTAACATTTTCGATAGAGGTCACTGTTTCGTGCATAAGTGCGGAAAAAAGCCTTTACGGAAACTAGCGCTTGCTAGGTTATACATTTGGACAGCAAATGTTTGGAACCTTCATGCTTCCAATGGAAAAATTATTTACATAATTTTTGTAGGCAAAATATTAGAAATTTCACTGTATCAGCTAAAGGAACATATTATTGATATTTTGTAGTACATTTGTAGTACATACGAAAAGTACTGTCTTTGAAAAGATATTCATTCCAAAAGATTTATTTATTTGAAAGAAACAGATCTATCGGATCTCATTTTCATTTTAAGAAATTTGACCCTCAATGGACAAAAAAATTTAAATTTAAAATAAAATTGTGAAAGGAAGTTGAGTATTGGGTGATTAATTACGAGATATGTTGTGCTAATCTTTGGTCATGCTTAACATTACTGTTGGTTTCTTATTTTATTTCTGCCATTTCCTCAGCGGGTCAATTTAATTGTACAAGAATTCATTGTTCGGAAAAGCCAATCATTAATATAGTTTTTTATCAACAGTCAAATTTTTAATATATCCATTTCAGTGATACATTTGAATGGATATCAAAGAATTTATTAACAATAATTAAGAAATTGTAAAGAATTTTAAAGATTTAAAAGCATTTTCAAATGTTTCAAGTGATTTTCAAAGTTCCCTACCCAAGTTTACACAGTAATCTAGCCAACTTTACTTATTATTTGCAAAGTTTCTTAACCCTATTTTTTCTGCGTAGTATTCAGTGCCAAAAATCTGGAAAATCCTAAAATTTTCTGAACATTAGTTTCAAAATCAACCTTAGAATATTCAAATATCTTCGGTTGTTTCCGATAGTGTTGAATTAATGACAACAAATAAGATTTGCTATGTTATAGTTTTACAAAGTTTTCTGATCCGAAAGGAATATAAGTGCCAAAGTTTGGCATCAGAAAATGACACTGGTGTCAAAGTTTGGCACCCCAAAGAGGTACAAGTAGGATCCATCTATTTTTGGTTTATGTAGGCACAAAATTTGGTTGCTTTATGCAAATATTGACATATCTTCTTAATAGTAACCTACCTTCCAATAGCTTCTCTTCTCACATTAATATCCAAAATTTTTAAAATTGATTATGTAAAAATCAGAATATAGCAAATTTTATTTTGATCTCAATTCTATATGTGAAAAGCTTCAACTTGAGCCATCACAGAAAAAATCGGACTAAAAGAAAAGCTTCCAGCATAGTGGTCTAAGTATCCAAATTTTCCTAATTTCTCTTACTGTTCATATTCTTCAATGACTGATACAAAAAAAAAATCTTATTTGTCATCTTGATTATACATATGATAGGATAGAATATAGTTTGTCTAATCAAATCCTAAAATAAAAAAATTACTGACAATTCCAGGTTTTTTCTAGGTATGATTTTCCATAGTACTGAGCCATTCAATTATTACAATATATAAATATATTTAAAAAGGTTACTAACCATATGTAAAATAAAATAACTGTTTTTTAATTTATTCGCGTAACTTTATATATAAGAGCAGTAATCTCCTGATGATACAAGTTTTTAGGAATTTAAATAACATATGTTCAATTTGGGAAGCTTCCACAAGATAATGATTACAGGATATTCTTGAATGTATCAAATATCACTATCGAATATTAAAATAAATTGAAAATATCAAACACATAATAATCTTTTTATTTAGTCCGTGAATTTGAATAATAATTTAAACAAATTTTTATTTAATTTTTAATGTATTTCCATTTTTTAAATCTAGTATTTTCATTGTATTAGTGAAAATATTGAAAAGAAGTTTGATACAAATAAGCTTAATACCAGTGCAGTTCCTGATTTAAAAAAAAATCACTGAAATTTTTTGGACTTTCCAGATGAGTAGATACCCTGACTTTTTATTTAAAAATTGAATTGAATTCAATTAAAGAACCTCAGTCTAAATTAAAAAATGCTGATTCAAGGGGCTGAAATTGATTAATACGATGTGTTACATACATACCATTACGATCATCAAATCCTATTTCGAAATTGAAAATAATCCACGGTATGAGTCATACGCACCTGAAAAAAAATAAATATACACTTTACAATTTAATAAAATAATAATTTTTTTGGAATGTTTAGGAAAGAAATATGAATTCACTTTAGTAAGATATTAAAGTCATTCTGGGCCTACAGCCTTTTCAAGTATTACAGAATACTTAAGTAAACCTTTAATTCTTTATTTGAATATGGATAAATTGCAATTAACTAAATTTATTAAAAAATAGGCAAAAATTAAAAAAAAAGACAGAGGAAGAAATATTCAATAATTATTTAGTTAATTATAAATAGGGTTTTTGTTAGTTATAAATATCTTACTTTGTGGCAATGGTACTTTTCTATATATAAACTTTGTTAAAAAATAAGAAAGTTCATAATGGTACAAACTTTTAGGAATGTTATGACCACAGAATAATATTAAGTATACTCGTATTATCACTATCGAAAATTAAAGAAATTATTAATACTAAAAACAAAAATAATCTATTTTTGAACTGGTTTCTATGTAAGCGTGTTTGAAAAAGTTCCCTGACCCCTCCCTGATTTTCCCTGACCAACAACACCCTAGGCTATGATAGAATAGGATTTTTAAAATAAATAAAATAAAACGTCCAGAATCATGCTTTTCAAAACATCAACAAATATTGTTACCAACTTCTGAAATTTGTAAAATGTTTTATATAACATCGATACTATTTGACTTTATATTATAAATATTATAAGATTAAATATTTCATCCAAATAATAATTTCTATAAAACTGTTAAAGTTTGTATGATAATGATACTACATGGTTACGAATCAATGATTCTGGATTTCTTACCCATATATGATATAAGAAGCATATAAATTTTCCATTATAGATCCTCATTTTGTGATGATTTCCGATAAAGGTGAAAAACAGATAAGGTTATTTTCAATTCCGAAGTGTATTTTATGAGAAAAAAATGAACAAATTTGCATCATGATGCATTGTTTTTGTCCTATTGCTACGATACAGGATTTTTTGTTTAAATTATGAAAACCGATTCGATGTGAAGGCATCATGGAACCAAACAAATTCTACATTACAACCACTTCCGAAACTCAACATTTTGATGATGTACCAAATTGATTGTTCTATCAAAATGTTCCTTTGCGTGAGCAATCAGAATTGCTCTACTACTAAGCTAGTTTTGAAAGTTTATTTATCTCGATTTTCTGAATTTTGATACACATGGTTTCTCAATTTATAGAAACAAATTTTTCATAAATAAAAGCAATATCCATTTGAGCTGTCTCAAATAATAATACAATCGTTTACTTCAGTTATGTCTTGCCAATCAGTGAAGAAATCTGATGGTAATGATAGACAGCTTATGTTATTTTATGTCCATGTAGATGATATCCTGTACTTCATCTATACTTCAGCTGTACTTCAGATATGCTTCAACTATACTTTATCTATACTGTAGCTATACGAAAAGTCAATTATTGATCACTCTCATACTTATGATTTTTACCCGGATTAATAGGCTACAAAACCCTTTCTTGTAGGATCCTGTCGCCTACCACTCAGAGGAATGTTCTTTTGTGTCCAAAGGATGTTTCTCGACAAAAATGTAATTTTATCTCAGTGTTTAGAAGATTTAAATATGTCTAAAAATGAATCTGTTTGCAGCAAACATTATTATTTTGCCACAAACTTCATCTGATCTTCTAGCCAAATAATTATATTTCAATAAAACAGGTATTCACGTGATTCAAAACAAAACAAGCCACAGGATGATCCTTTTGTTCCAAGAAAACTTTTTCTCCGGCTGGCTTTAACTAACTTTTCAATATTTTCCTATTCGAACTTTACATTTGTTTCCGTGATTCTTGATTGACGAGTATGTATTTCTGAATCTAAGCACGCAAAGCATAAATTCGGGCAATAAATCAAAGGCGACTGGTTAACTGTGCTATCCTAAACATTGTGTTGAGACACGGTTATCTCTGCACTCGGCTACACGATTATTTCTATCTCTCTCTCTCTTTCACTCTTGTTCAGTGCTTCGGACATGATCTCGTAACTCATATCACCATGTGTCACTGGCTTAATCTAATTCACGATCGTTGTCCACCGTAACTCAGTCGAGAATAATTGCTCGATCGATATTTGAGCTGGATATCGTTCGTCATACAAACGCTGGTGCGACTCTTGACGCAATCTTCGCACCCTTTATCGGAATTCTCGCTTATCGACAGTCCAGTTCGTTGCACGCGCAACATGACATGCGTAAACATTAGCTTCCAAACCAAATCGATTTAATCTTGATACAATTTTCAACCCAATAACTGCTGTACCTTTCCGTTACCCACATGTTTCACTAACCCAGTTTCCTCTCACTTGTATCTGTAACAAATTTCTATCATGAAAGATAACATTACTCTCATTACGAACACTTTTTTGACTATGTTCATATGGTTTTACTGGAAAATGCTCTTCTGATGTATGGAAGCATCCATTCATTGCGGACTTTTTTAACGCTCCTGCATCAATATTTACACAGATGAGCATGCGTTGTAAGTGATCAATATGTTACACAGCTTGATAAACACCATTATTTGTTACATCAGGATTTTACTTGTGTGTCTCTATAAGTATACTATGCGGATATCGACGGGTGCTAATAAGACTATGCCATCATTTGATTTTGACATTAAAAAGATGCACGCATTCGTTAAATTTAAGTTCCAGATCCAGAGCTAGGAAAATAAAATGGCACACTAGCAAAAACATAATATTGAGGTACTGCAAATGGAATATGTCTCAGAAGCGATGGGCTATCAATGTAGCTTTTTAAAATTTTTAAGAGAAAAATGATCATGTAATAGTTCTTTGATTCTCTAATGTCCACTTGTTGAATCTATAGAAGAATCGCTGGTAGTCTGAGGCCGGGGGTAAGAACTAGCCAACAGTTTTCCAATTTAAAAACTTTAAAAACCTCTGTTGGCATTTGTCTATAACTTCTATTGAATAGCGAGTACCAGTGTACCACAGCATCATTTCATACCCCATCCTAGTTCTCACCATTGAGTAATACAACATTCTAAAAGTACTTGGCCTATTAAACATTTCACACGCTCGAAATAAGGATCCGATAAATCGATTCGCTTCTCTAACCATGTTATCAATTTTTTAATTAAATTTCAAGGCACAATGTAGATAAATACCAGATCTTTAGTTTGTGAAACACGCTTGAGATGCTCATCACCGATTTTGCAATAATCGGAATTCACATCAAGCAAGTTCCTTGCACACCATGTAACAAAATTATAATTATCCAACTGTAAGTCCAGAAAGTCTTCCATACAGTTAATAGCTTTGAACATTTTTGCGTCATCAGCATATAACAACAAATTTTTCTTTATTGAGAGACCAACATCATTCATATAGAGTACAAATAAAAGTGGACCTAGAATTGAGCCCTGAAAGGGCACTTGAAGTTGGAACGAATGGGTATGAAGACCATTATATTGTACAATCATTTTTCAGTCACTGAGAAAGGATTTATCTTGAATACTTTATCCGGTTTTGCCAGCTTATTCAGATAAATTATGATTCTACTGTGACTAATGTAATCAAAAGCCTTAGAGATGTCCGTGAAAAGTACATTCACCTGTCTATTGAATATTGAAGAAGATTCAATTATTTTTAACAATGTGACAAGGTTAGTTATGGTAGACCTTTTAGTAACATGTTACTCAAGAACATTTCCAGTATCTTGGAGAAATTGCACAACAACGCAACTGGATGGTAATTCATAATTAGGGATTTGTCTTCCTTTTTAAATACTGGGCAAAGTTTTGTGCATTTATACCTATCCGGAAACCTTCCTTTTGAGAATGATAAATTAAATAAAATACTTAATGGGGCTGAAAGCTCTTTGGTACAAGTTTCAATCAGGGATGCTTGGATGTTGTCAAAGCCAGACGAGAGTTTGTTCTTCATCTTACCTATTGCTGACCGCACCAGTCTAAATTATTTAACCGATTCTTAACACCAATGTAGTCACAGCCCTTGAATTTGTATCTCTAAATTGATAAATTCGTAAGAAGTTTTACCCTGAATGATGAGTCAGGTATGAGAACTTCAAATCTTACTATAAAAGTGGATGGTGACTATCAAGAGAAAGTACTGAAATTAATTCGTTAGTTACCTCACATGGAAAAGAAGAAATGACCAGATCTAGATAACGTTCATCAATATTGTGAATATCATTATATTGTGATCGGTAATTAATGTCCATGAACATATTCAGCAAAGAAGATTTCGCATCAAATATCCCATGATTTACAAAGTTGACTAATTTTGGGATATTAGAATTTCCGAAGTAGAAAATATTACATCTCCAGAGGGTTGACAGACCGGATAGGGCTTCAAAGGATTTCTGAAGCTCAGAAGGAGATATATCAGGTGGAATATAAGAAGCATACAAAATGAATTTTCTACCCTCGTATATGATTCTGATAGCCAATGAATTGATTCTGGCAGAAGCTGAAATACCCTGCACCTAACGATAAGCATTTTTATCAGATGTATTAAAAATTAGATGGCAAAAGGCAGACAATCAAATTTCAGACAACCTACTTCTGTCTTCAAGATACTTCAAACTGCTTCAAAGATTTTGGATGAATGAGTGAATCAGTGATTTCACCTGATTTTAGAATAATGCGGAGACTGTAGGATATTTCAGTGACTTTAAGAAACTTCAGTAACTTCTAATTATTTCAGAACATTAATAATCACACCAAAAACGTCTGCGATGCAAAAAATCTGACAAGTACAACTATCTGAATTTTTGAAATGTTGGACAATTAATTTGGAAAAAAAAATTCATAATGTAATATATAAACCAAATTTTGTATAAAGTGCCACACGGAAGTTTTTGAACAAATGCTTCAAAGCATCATTAGACCTTGTGCAACTTGCCTGGATTATGTCATACCATAAATCTCCCATAAATAGCCATTGCAAAAATAAAAAAAAATAGTTGCATTTGCAAAAAAAAAATATTTTTTCATTAAAAGAGTTAATTTTCAACCAAGGAAAATAAATTTTCGAACAAAAAAGGTGACATTCCTTACATGAAAGATGAATTTTCAGTCCGAAAGGACAAATTTAAGCATAGCAGTTGAATTTTAGACCAAAAAAGATGACCTCAACAAAATATTTGTATTTTAAAAAAAATCATTTTTTAACACAATATTCGAATTTTAGACAGAATATGAAGCAGCTGAAGTTCTACCAAAAATAAAATAGTTAATTTTTCAGAATAATAGATTACTTTTCAATGAAAAATATGAAATTTCAACTTGCTGAATCTAACGCAAAAATTGTTTTCAACAAAATAGTTGAGTATTCAACTATTTTAATTGAATTGAACTCTCAACCTCAAAGGATAAATTTCGAACTGGAAATAGAATAGTTAAATTCTCAGATAAAAAATTTTGATTTTAAACAAAAAAAAAAAAAGCAATTTTCAACGACAGAGGTGAATACTGAAAAAATTATTTTTTAGTTAACTAGTTCAACTTTTAATCAAGTAGTTGAATTTTAAACCAAAAAAGACGAATTTTCAACCAAAAAGTTAAATTTTCTATCAAAATAGTTAAATTTTTAACAAAAATTTCATCATCAACCAAATAGCGAAAGTTGAGGTTTCAACGAAAAAGTTAGTTTACAACCAAATAGACGAATTTTTGAAGATTCGATATTAAAACATTCAATTTAGTTTTCAACTTCAAATTGTCAAATTTCAATCGCTTCGAATTGAGAATTAGTTAAATTCAAAAGTTAAAAATTTTAAATTATTTAATTTGGAAAGCTTTGAATCAGGAATAATACAATTTAAATTTCTTTAAATTTTTAACGATCCAATTTTCAAAGTTCGAATCTGAAATTTTTCAATTTCGAACGTTTTTTAATAGTCCTATTTTCAAAAATGTAGCCTTAAGTCGGTCAGTTTCTAAATCCTTCAATTCAAAACAATATTGTTTAATTTTAAACGTTTCGAATCAATTTTTGAATAAAATTTTGCAATTTTCCAAATTTTATACCTAAATTTCTGAATTTAGAAAGCTTCTAATTAAAATGCAGGCAGTTTCAAACACGTTCAACTTCAAATTATTCAATTTTAAACGTTTTCAATTCAAAATCATTCGATTTATTTATTTTCAAATAAACCAAAAATGGAATAGTTAAATCTTCAGATAAAAAATTATTTATAGCAAAAAACGAATTTTCAATTAAAATATGAAATTTAAATCAAAAATATGAATTTTAGAGGAAAGAGTTTATTTTCAAACAAATAGTTTAATTTTCTACCAAATTGTTGAATTTTGAAGCCAAAAAGACTAATTTTCTACAAAAGTGTTGAATTTGCAACATAAAAGTTAATTTACGACGATATAGTT
The DNA here is from genome assembly GCA_932195095.1 of Andricus curvator. Taxonomy (NCBI): domain Eukaryota; kingdom Metazoa; phylum Arthropoda; class Insecta; order Hymenoptera; family Cynipidae; genus Andricus; species Andricus curvator. The sequence goes on from CAKNYM010051486.1 coordinate 88,679, forward strand.
GAATTTTTGACTAAAATGATAAATCTTTAAACGAAATAGTTGATTTAAAAAAAAATGAATTATCATCGGAACATGTAATAGTTAAAATTTCAACCAAAAAAGAGCTTTCTTTAAACAAAGACGAATTTTTAACCAAATAAATGAATTTTTAACGAGAAAAAATCAATTTTCAATTTTAAATAATAATTTTTAACTAAAAATGGTATAGCTAAATTTTAAATTAATAAAATTAATTTCCAACAAAAAAGACAATTTCAGGTAAAATTGTTATATTGTGAACCAAATAGATGAATTTTTTACGGAAATAATGAATCTTCAACCAAATAGAAAGAATTTTCAAAAAAAAAGTTTAAAATTCAACCAAATAGTGGAATTTTTAACACAAAAGTTGATTTTTTACTATGAAGATTAACTTTTTAAAAAGAGGAATCTTCAACAAAACACAAGAATTTCCACCAAATTACTTGAATTATTGACTAAAAATGATAACTTTTTAATCAAAAATCAAATAGTTGAAATTTCAGTTTAAAAAAATTATTCTGAACCAAAAAATAAATTATCAATAATCCTATTCGACGCTGAATTGTTTTTTTTTAATTTATTGAATGAAAGGTGCTTACCTCTGGAAATATTGTTTGATCCTTCAAAATCTTTGAAATCTATTAAAATCTGTTCAAATTCAGTGAAATTTGTAAAATCCTCAAAAATCTTTAAAATAATAAGAGGTCCAATAAATCTTTAAATCCTTCACTAATCCGTTAAAATCCTTGGAGATTTAATTAAATGTTTAAAATTTGGTGAAATAATCAGTTTAAAAATCATGCAAAATTTTTTTAAATCACTTAAAATTTTGAATGTGCCTTGAAATCCTTTAGAATCACTCGAAATCCCTAGAAATCTTTAAAATTCTTTAAAATCCTTGGGGTTCAATACAATCCTTCAATCTTGAGAAACTCCTTGAAATACCTCAAAATTCCTTCAAATCTTCGGAATTGCCAGGAATCCCTCGAAATTAAATTTCTTATTTATTTATTTTCGAAAGCTTACTAAAAATCCCTTGAAAAAATTGGAAATCCCAAAAAATTCTTTGCAATCTCTTGAAATTTTAAATGTCTCTTGAAATCCTTTAGAATCTCTCAAAATCCTTAGAAAACTTTAAAATCCCTTGAAATCTTCGGGAATTTAAAAAAATCTTTGAATCTTGTGAAACTCCTTAAAATACCTCAAAATTCTTAAAAATCTTCGAAGTCGCTAGGAATCCCTTGAAATTTAATTTCTTATTTATTTATTTTCGAAAGGTCACCAGAAATCCCTTACAAAATTTTGGAATCCGGCCAAATTCTTTGAAATCCCTTGAAACCTTTTCAAACGTAAAAATCCTCTAAAATACGTTGAAATATTTTTGAATTTCTTGGAATCTATGGAAATATTTTTCATCTCTTAAAATCCCTTGAAATCTTCAAAATCGCTAGGAATTCCTTCAAACTTTCGGGGTCACTCTAGTATGTACCCCCGAAAAAAACTCTATTTTCGTGAATTTTTTATGAGATTATTGATGAAGATATAGATGTAGGAAGAAATGTTTTGAAATTCCTTGAAATCCTTGGAAATATTTTTAAACCTCTTAAAAATTGATAAAAGCATTCAAAATGCGTTGAAATATTTGGAAACACCTGCAAATTTTATCAAAAGCTTCAAAATCAGAAGTCCTTTGAAATTTGTTAAAATTAATGGGAATCCCTCAAATCTCCTGATACGTTTGGATATCTGTAAAATGTGAAATTTCCAATGAAATCTGACAAAGCCGTTTAAAATCAATGACAATTCCTTGGAATTCCTTGAAATTCCTGAAAAAAAATTTTAATACTGCGTTTCATAAATAATTAAATCATTCGCTTATAATTTTCTATTTCATGGTCTATTTTTGGATCAACTTTTTCAAGATTGTAACATTCTTCATGTAACATTTCTATACAGATTTTCTTGTAGTGGATTTCTATAATAATTTTTCTAGAAGATCGAAAAAATTGTGAGAAACTCATTATAGACCTATACTGATTTTCTTATAATATTTTATAATACAGGAGGATTATAAGGTATTTTAAAAGATTGCATCGGATTGCAAAGAAGTGCATGGGTTTGCAAAGAGGTGCGTGGGATTGTAAAGAAGTACGTGGGATTGCAAAATAGTGCATGGGTTTGCAAATGAGTGCATGGGCTTGCAAAGTAGTGCATGGTATTGTATGAGATGGCATAAGTTTACAGAGAAAGTGTACACCAGATTGCAATAGTAATTAACCCCCCATACTTAAGCTAGTGTGCCCACTTGCTTTCAAAAATAATTTTGTCTTGTATTATAAAATTCATCACTCTAACGTAAATAATAGAATAAAATCTTAAGCAGCATTTTAAAAAAATGCTCATAAATGAAATATTTTCACAAAAGCCAGAGAATTAATTCTTACCTTCAAATTAAGTAGCAATTACTTTACAGAAGTGAATTAAGTTTGAAAATAATGAAGACAGCTATTTGTAAAATTGTAATCCGTGTCAAGCTTTAAGAACAGTATTAAAAAAGGCTTTCAAGTTTAGCCCTGAAATAATGTTGCGCCGATATAATACCTTAAACATGCTCGGAAAACAACTAATCCCTTTGCGTACGTGAAGCTTAAGCCCTGCCACACATGGCGAATAAGCTGGAAAAGCTTTCAAGTGAAATTATTTATCAGCCCGCTGCGGATTATGCGTGCATGGCTATTAAGCAGGACGCTGCCAAATGCTTTTAGATATCCAATTCACCAGACGCGAATATTAAGCTCCGCTGATTTTAGGCATTTCGTTTTAGCCCAATCATGAGCACTGAGGGATCGTCCATAAACTGCGTTACCGATTTGAGCCACCCCCCCCCCACCTAAATCTTTTCTTTTAATTTTTAAATTTCGCTTCCTCATAGAGGAAGCTTTGCAATGGTAACATTGTCCAAAAATTTTAAATTCATTTCATTAAACCTTCCTCAATTTAAAAATGTCTAACACAATCTTCTAAGCAATTGTGCGGATGTGTTTGTGGAGGTGTGTGTAGATGTCACACTTTTTTGTGAACACGATAATTTAGAGGGTTTATTTCCACCACTAATATCTTGAAACTGACCAAAGGATTTCGAAAAATATTCATTGCATTTTTTTTAGCACTCAATAATATTCTAAAAATCGTTTTTTTTTGTATAGTAAAACTTTTTTCATTAGCGTAATTCAAAGTTGATGCAAGATGCTAAGGGAGCGTTCACATATTATGTAACGTTATTTGTGAATTTTTTTAACCCCCCCTTCTCCATGTAAGGGATCGTAACATTTCCTTCGGACCCCCTCACCTCTAACCGCAGTTACGTAACATTTTTTGTATTATTTTCAAAAACATAATAGACGTTTTCTAAATAAAAAAAGGTTTTTCAAGATGAAGTGCTGTATAGAAATAAATGAAACAATATTTTTATGTGACACTGAAGGCTTATTGAATATTTTGTTTAGTCACACAAATATTGAAATTACCTACAGGAAAAGAAGTATCAGCAGTTTGCTTTTAAGTTTATATAAATATAAATTTTATAATATTTTTGAGAAAATTAGAAAAGATTTTTGAATATTTAAAACCTCACAAATTCCTTGAAATATTTTGAGCTTACTCGAATTTTTCTTGAAATTTTGAAAAATCGTTCAAAATGTAAAGAAATTGCCTTAAAATGTTCCAAATTTTCCTAGAAATTTTTTAAAAATTTGTTCATTCACTTAAAACCTTTCAAAATTCTTTCAAAGCTTCTAAAGTTTTGGTTTGAAATCTTTAAAAAAAAATTACATTTTGAAATTCTTTTTGAATTTCTTAAAATCTTCTAAATATTTCTTGTATTTACTCGATTTTTTTGGGACAGAAATTAATCTTTCAGGTTCGAACTTCATTCCTTTGGTTTGAAATTTTATTTTTTATTGCAGATTAATTTTTTTAACTGAAAACTTAACTATTTAATGTTTGGTTCAGCATCAATCTTCTTCAGTTGAAAATTCATCTATTTGTTTGAAAATTTCCGCATTTTGTTGAAGCTTTGTATTTTGTGGTGGAATGTTAATCTTCCTGGTGACTAATTCATTTTGTGCTTCAAAATTCAACTATTATGTTAAAAATTCCTTCGACAACTGAAATATTTGGTTGAAAAGTCATGTATTTTGTTAAAAATTATTCTTTTTTGGTAGAAAATTAATATTTTTGGTTGAAAATTCATTTACTTCGTTACAAATTTTTTTTTTTATCATAAATTACTTTTTGTAATTAGAAATTTAACTGGAGTTTTTGTCGAAATTTTTTGTTATAGACATTTAATCTATTTGTTACAAAATTTATTTTTTTGGTTGGAAATTTAACTTTTTCCTGCAAAATTTAGTTTGTTTACTTAAAAACATATTCCTTTAACTGAAAATTAAACTATTTTATTCTTCGTTAAAAATTTGACTTTTTTAGTGGAAAATTCATCTATTTTGTTTAAAAAATTGTCCTTTTTTGGTAAGAAATTAACCTTTTTGGTTGAAAATTCATGTATTGGTTAGAAATTATTCTTTTCTGGTAGAAAATTAATCTTTTTGGTTGAAATTTCATTTTTTTGTTTAAAAATTAGTTTATTTATTGAAAATTCAACTATTTTGTTGCAAAATTATTTCATTTGCTTAAAAACTTATTTTCCTGGTTGAAAATTGTACCATTCTATTTTTTGTCGAAAATGTATCCTTTTTTAGTTAAAAATTCATCTGTTTTGTTGAAAATTTGTCTTCTTTGGTAGAAAATTCATCTTCTGGGTTAAAAAGTGAACTATTTGATTACAGATGAATTTTTTTGATTGTAGATGTATCATTTCAGTTAAAAGTTCATTTCTTTTGTTAAAAATTTCACAAATTTTTTTGAAAATTCTTTTTTTTTTAATTTAAAATGTAGCTTTTCCATTTTTGTTATGAAATTAATATTTTTCAGTGGAAAATTCAATTATTTATAGTAAAACTTTTTTCATTAATATAATTCAAAGTTGATGCAAGAACAGATAAGATGTCTTGATTCGAGACGAATTGATTGACCTATAATATTAGTACATTTTATTAAAGATTAAGGAAGCTATGGTAATGCATAATATTTGGAAATACGGTTTTTTATAGTAAAACTTTTTTATTCAACATAATTCAAAGTTGATGCACGAATATGAAAGATTCCTTGGTTCAAGAAGAATCGATTGACCTGTAATATTAATACATTTTATTGAAGAGTAGGGAAGTTATGGTAATTTATATACTTTTTAAACTGATTTTTATAGTAAAAATGTTCTCATTCTCATAATTTAAAGTTGATGCGTGAATATAAAAGTTGTGTTGATTCAAGAGGAATCGATTGACCTATAAGATTGATACATTCTCTTGAAGAGTAAGGAAGCTATGACAATCCATAATATTTGATAACACGGTTTTTTATAGTAGAACATTTTTCATTAGCTTACATCAAAGTTGATGCACAAATTTAAACGATTCCTTGCTTCGACGCGAATCGATTGACCTATAATATCAATACATTTTTAATAAAGAGTAGGGAAGTTATGGTAATTTATATATTTTGAAAATCGGTTTTCTATAGTAAAACTTTTTTCGTTATTATAATTCAAAGTTGATGCAAAAACAGAAAAGATGTGTTGATTGGAGACGAATCGATGGACCTATAATATTAATACATTTTATGGAAGAGTAAGGAAGCTATGGTAATGCATAATATTTGGAAATACGGTTTTTTTATGGTAAAACTTTTTTCTTCAACGTCATTCAAAGTTGATGCAAGAATATAAGAGATTCCTTGGTTCAAGAAGAATCGATTGACCTATAATATTGATACATTTTACTGAAGAGTAAGGAAGCTATGGTAACGGATAATATTTAAAAACACAGTTTGTTTATAGTGAAACTTTTTTCATTAGCATAATTCAAAGTTGATGCAAGAATATAAAAGATTCCATGGTTCGAGACGAATCAATTGACTTATAATATTAAAACATTTTATTAAAGGGTAGGGAAGTTATAGTAATTTATATATTTTGAAAATCGGTTTTTTATAGTAGAACTTTTTTCATTAATATAATTCAAAGTTGATGCAAGAACAAAAAGGTGTGTTGATTCGAGACGAATCGATTGATCTATAATATTGATAAATTTTATTGTAGAGTAAGGAAGTTATGGTAATGCATAATATTTGGAAATACGGTTTTTTATAGTAAAACTTTTTTCTTCGACATAATTCAAAGTTAATACAAAAATATAAAAGATTCTTTGATTCGAGACGAATCGATTGACCTATAATATAAATACATTTTATCAAAGAGTAGGGAAGTTATGGTAATTTGTATATTTTTAATTCGATGTTTATAGTAAAAATTTTCTCATTCTCATAATTTAAAGTTGATGCAAGAATAGAAAAGTTGTGTTGATTCAAGAACAATCGATTGACCTATAACATTGATACATTTTATTGAAGAGTAAGGAAGCTGTGGTAATGCATAATAATTGAAAACACGGTTTTTTATAGTAAAACTTATTTCACTAACATAATTCAAAACTGATGCAAGAACAGAAAATATTCCTTGATCAGAGGCAACTCGATTGATCTATAATATTAATACACTTTATTAAAGATTAAGGTAGTTATGCTCATTTATAATATTTGAATCATCTGTTTCAAACAGAAAAACTTTTCTCATCGACATAATTCAAAGTTGACGCATGAATAGAAAAGACTTTTTGATCATAAATTTTTAAATAGAATAATTTTGACAATTTTTGTAAAGAAATCATAAAGTTGGAAAAGGGATAGGGTTCGACAGAACTTTCCCCCTTCCTTTTCCATCTCAAAAAATTATCATTTCGAATACAAAATTTGACTACTTTTTGTAAATTTCTATTTTTAAATTGATCAAATTGAAGACTTGAGTTTCTCTATTATTCAAAAAAATCACTAATGCTTCCTCGATGAGGAAGCAAATACATTTTCTAACGGGAAGAAAAGTGTTCGTGAAATGAGCACTATATAATTATAAATAAAAACAAAGTGGAAAAACATTGTTTTTTCAAAACCCATAAAGCTTAAGACCTAAGGCCACAAGAAAAAACCACCTTTTGTAAATTACATTTGTTTCATCTCATTTTTTGAGGTATCTTTACCTAATTTTATCACAGAACTCAAAATTCTTTCAATTTTGGGGGTCGTAGCAATATTGTAACTATTCAATATCCTAGACAGTTTTGTAAAATTATTAGAAAAAGGAAGAAAAACCTCAAGTTGGAGTACATGTGAACGAATCTGATTGTTTACCACCTTCTTGTGAGAATGATATTTAATTTTGTTTATGCGGATTTTTAGGTTTTTATCAATGAAACAAATCGAATAATCATTATTGATTAGTAACTGTTTAATTATTTTTAAATTTTTAAAGTGAAACTTATTATGAGATGATTATATTGCTCTATAAACAAGATTGTAAATGATTTTTTTTTCTGTTAGATAGAATGATGTGAAAAAAAGTTATTGAGTCTGCCTGATGACTTTGGCTTTTGGAACCAATCAGTGAGAATATGATTATCATTTCTAATTAACGTCATGTTTAGGAAATTAACAATCTTATTCTGTTCTGATTCAAAGGTGAATTTTAAGCTTTTATTAGAAGAATTAAAGTTCTTAATGGATCCATCAACATGTTTTTTTGAACACGTAGGATCTATAATATAGAAGAGGAACACAATCATAAATATTTTTCAATTTTCTTGGACATGTTACTTCCCTACTCTTTAACAAAATGTATTAATGTTGCAAGTCAATCGATTCGTCTCGAATCAAGGAATCTTTTAAATTCTTGCATCAACTTTAAATTATGTTGAGGAAAAAAGTTTTGATATAAAAAACCGTATTTTCCACTATTATTCATACAAAAATACCAGGTATCAAGTTGATACAGCAAATGGATGCAACGTTCTCATATCTATATTCGTGATCAACTTGATTCAAATTTCGAGATCAATTATCCGTCAATAAATTTTAACTACTTCACACATTATCAAATTATTTAAACCTTTGAGCCGAATGATGAACAATAAAAACCGTTTGAAATTGAATTGTTAATCAAATTTTAAAGAAAAAAAAAATTGTTTACTTAGCTCTCTTTATTTAAATTTATGATTATTGAGGTTGTGGATGTTTGTTTTCAAATGTCAGTGAAATTCGATGGAAGATCGATTATCGATTTGCAGGACTTGAATTTGGCAGAAAGGAATCTTTCCCGAAAATTGTCAACCGCAGGTCGTTCAGAACTGAAATTTGGTCACCTTGATTATTTTTGAAAGGTCTTGTCATTCTAAGAAGTTAACCTGGTAGTCCAGGTGCTTCAAGTACATTTTCCCCAAGGAAGATGTGTTCGCGATAGAAATTTAAGATTCTTTAATCGTTTTTCGAAGGTCTAGCCAACGTGAAAAGTAAACCTAGTAGTATTGATTTTCAAAATATATCTTCGAGGTTGGTGTATTCACAATAGATATTTGAAATTCCTGGACTTTTTCTCCAAGGTCTCATTCCTCTAAGGAGTAACCTTCGTGTAGTTCAGGTATTCAAAGAACATCTTCTTCGAAGAAAGTGTCATCAGAATAGAAATGTAAGATTCTTCAACCGTCTTTCGAAGGTCTAGCCATTCTGAAGAATAAACCTGGTACTCCAGGTGCTTAAAATAAATCTTCCTCGAGGTAGTTGTATTCATAACTAAAATTTAAGTCACACTGATAATTTTCCGAATTTCTCGTCATTCTAAGAAGCGGACCTGATAGTCCAGGTGTTTAAAATTCATCTTCCTCGAGAAAGTGTGTTCATAACTGAAATTCAAGACAACCTCACGGGTTTTCGAAGGTCTCGTCATTCTCAGATGTAAATCTGGTAGTCCAGGTCTTCAGAATACACCTTCTTCGAGGAAGATGCGTTCAAAACTGAACTTTTATTCACCTTGACCGTTCTTCCAGGGTCTTGTCGTTCTAGGAAGTAAGCCTGGTGGTCCAGGTATTCAAAACACATCATCATCAAGGAAGATGTGTTCAGAAAAGAAGTTTAAGGCACCCTAACTGTGTTTCTAAGTTATCGTCGTTTCAGGAAGTAAACTTGGTAGTCTAGGTGTTCCAAATACATCTTCCCTTAGGAAGTTGCGTTCAGAAATGAAGCAGGAGGAACATTGGGCCCACGAGGTTGTCTAAAATTGTATTTATGAACATAACTTTCTCGAGGAAATGTATTTTAAGAACCTAGACCACCGAGTTTACTTGTTAGGATGACGTGACCTTCGAAAACCCATGAGGTTGTGTAAAATTTTAGTTATGAACACAGCTTCCTCGATGAAGGTGTATTCTAAACTTCTGGCCAACCGGGTTTAATTCTTAGAATTAAGAGACTTTCGAAAACCCATCAGCGCTTCCTCTATGAGCAAGCTAAAATTATTGTCATTAAGATTTTATTGAACTTTTGATGTGTTGACCTGTAGTTTTCTCAAAGGTTCTTTATGTACTGGAAAGTAAGTCGATGTGTCAAAAATCAAATTCGACATTTTTGTGGTGTAAGTAAATTTTTTCAGATATAGTTCTAGATGTAGTGGTAAATGTACGGCAAGTAGAAAAGCCAATCAGTGATCAGAGATCGTGATATATCCATGTTCTTACCATGGGTAGCAAGTTCTAGATAAAGTGAAAATTTCTCTTAGTCAAAACATCTAATCAGCACATGGAGATTGTGAATACTCCCATGTTAAGAAGAGTCGCAATAATGCGTAGACGTTACGCTTCCATAAGCTGCTTCAAATTAATAAAACTCATTTTATATTTAACTCATGTTTTATTTTGAGCTATTAAAATAGCTCAAAATGAAAGAAATTCAAAATGAATTCTTTCAGCGCCGAAATTCGAGATTTGATCGGATGCTTTCACTCCTTAGGCGCGATTGAAGTATTTAATTAGCAGCACTGAACGAGAAGATAATTAAATTCCAGAGTATTCCGAAACAGTGGAGAATCCCATTCACTCATGGGAATGCGCACGGCCGGCCAATCTCTTAATTTTCTGCCCTGCCGGACAATATGTGAATGTACGGACTCGCTACTGTATATTTCGCTTGGTTAAATTCTTCCACGAGGAATACCAATTTTTTTTTCTTTATCACATTCACGCCAATGTATGTTTAAAAATGGACTTGCCCAATTTTTATTCATCTGAATATGAATTCCATTCATACAAATCTTTTAGATATAGTAGAATATACATGAGAGTGGTCCAAAAATACATCGGGAAACTTTTTTTCTCGAATTTCCATGCATGCCCCTCCCCACACCCAATTTCAGAAAATCCAAAAAATTCCTCATGAAGTTCAATACGTATTATCTATAAGAAAAGATTAGTTCAATTAGGCATCTTGTGCCTACAAAAATGGGTTTCGTGGCCTATCAAGACGTAAATAAGTTATTCAAACCTTCCCATCCCATACTTTTTCTTACCGAAATCCCCTAAATTCCCCTACTCTCCCTATCGACCCTTATTTTCCCTCCTTACACTTTAACATTCGCTTCCCCCCTCTCCAACAACTTCCTCCTTATCTACTTCCCCCTCTCCCTACCCAAACATTTCTCCACACGCCCACTATCCCCTCATTGGCCCTTTCTTTCTCTCCGCACATTTCGAACCACTTTTCCTACTTCCCCTTCCTGAATTTCCTTATTTTTCCTACATACCCTCCCCTCATTTCCACTCACTTCCCTAATCCCACTTCCCTTATTTTCCATACTTCCTCTACTTCCCCTCCCCTTATGAGTTGTGAGTTGTAAGTTGTGAGTTGTGAATTGTGAGTTGTGAATTGTGAGTTGAGAGTAGTGTGTTGTGAGTTGTGACTTGCGATTTGTGAGTTGTGAGTTGAGAGTTGAGAGTTGTGAGTTGTGAGTTGTGAGTTGTGAGTTGTGAGTTGTGAGTT
>CAKNYM010051486.1:118481-135878 GCA_932195095.1 Andricus curvator
TCCTTACTATTCAATAAAATGTATTAATATTATAGGTCAATCGATTCGTCTTGAATCAACACAACTTCTATTTTCTTGCATCAACTTTAAATTATGAGAATGAGAAAATTTTTAATATAAGAATCGATTTTAAAAGTATATAAATTACCATAACTTCCCTACTCTTTAATAAAACGTATTAATATTGCAAGTCAATCGATTCGTCTCGAACCAAGGAATCTTTTATGTTCTTAAAAAACTAAGAATAAAATTTGTTGCAGGAAATTTTTTAGAGCGATAAAGTTTTGTTCAGCCAACTTCGGGTCTTTCAAAATACATGTGTTTGTCATGGAAAAACAAAAGAAAGTTTAACCGATATTTGTGTAAAGTTTATCCTCTGTAAAGTTTATTTTCTGTTTTTTCTGTGAACTTTGGATTATGCTGAAGAAAAAAGTTTTACCATAAAAAACCGCATTTCCAAATATTATGCATTACCATAGCTTCCTTACTCTTTAATCAAATGTATTAATATTATAGGTTAAACAATTAGTCTCCAACCAACACATCTTTTTCGTTCTTGCATCAACTTTAAATTATGTTAATAAAAGAAGTTTTACTATAAAGAACTGACTTTCAGAATATATAAATTACCATAACTTGCCTACTCTTCAATAAAATCTATTAATATTCTAGGTCAATCGGTTCGTCTCGAACCGAGGAATCTTTTATGTTTTTGCATCAACTTTGAATTATCTTGGACAAAAGTTTACTATACAAACCTTGTTTTCAAATATTATGTATTACCTTAGCTTCCTTACTCTTCAATCAAATGTATCAATGTTATAGGTCAATCGATTCCTCTTGAAGCAACACAATTTTTCTATCCTTGCATCAACTTTAAATTATGAGAAAATTTTTACTATAAAAATCGATTTCAAAAGTATATGAATCACCAGAACTTCCCTACTCTTCAATAAAATGTATCAATATCATAGATCAATCGATTCGTCTCGAATCAACACATCTTTTCTGTTCTTGCATCAACTTTGAATTATATTAATGAAAGAATTTTTACTATAAAAAACTGATTTTCAAAATATATAAATTACCATAACTTGCATACTCTTTAATTAAATGTATTAATTATGTAGGTCAATCGATACGTCCCGAACCAAGGAATCTTTTATATTCTTGCATCAACTTTAAATCATGCTAATGAAAAAAGTTTCACTATAAAAACCCGATTTTAAAAAATTATTGAGTGCTAAAAAAAATGTCATAGACATTTTTAAATTGAGGAAGGTTCAACTAAATGAATTTAGAAAATTTGTAAAATGTTGCCATTACAAAGCGTCCTCTATGAGAAAGCAAAATTAAAAAAAAAAAATTCTCTCTGTCTGATTTGTGCACTTTTAGTTCGTAGAAAGCTTCTGGGTGCCTGGAGAAAAGGTGCGGAAGTTTTAGATTATAGCTTATTTATGATCGTTTCAACAATTCAAACTAAGAATTTCACGAGCAACACGTAAAACACTTTACTGTTTTCGTATTCTGAATCTGAGCGTATTCTTTACGTCAGTTTACAATTCCAATTTCGCAATAAAATAATACGTTCTCCAGGCTTGATTTCAGACAAGTAAACCCCGAAACGCTATAAAAGTTTAGAGCACTTCATCGATGGATGGGATATTCAATTTTTATTTCCATTTACCCTACTGTTGTTCCATATTGAAGAATTTTCAGTGACAGACTTTTTAGCTATTTTCTTCGTGAATGTTGTTTCATTTGTTCGTATGCAAGTAAAGAAAGTTTCAGAATTTTCTAGATTTCATTTCAGTGAATCCAGAGATTTTGAACCAGGGATCTCTTGAATAAAGTGTGCATATCAAAATAGTTGAATTTTCAAATCCAATGGAAGAATTTTCAGTCAAAAAGTTGATTATCAAAAAAAAAAATGATTTTCTAACAAAGTTGTCGAATTTTTAACAAAATAATTGAATTTTCAAACAAATAGTACCATTTTTAACCAAAAAGTTACATTCTGAGCCAAAAATACAAAATTAGACCTTTCAATAAAAAAGCGCAACTGTCTTGTATCTAGGGATTAATTTCAAGAGTTAAAAATGTTTTTTTTTTTTGGTTTGAATATTTTTTTTTTAACTGGGAATTTCACTATTCCAGTTGAAGATCCATCATTTTAGTTGAAAATTGATCTCTTTGGTTGAAAATCCACCTATTTTTGGTTTGAAGGTTATTATTTTTCATTTGAAAATCTACTATTATATTTTAAATTAAAAATTCCTCTTTTTTTATTAAAAATGTTATTATTTGGATGTAAATTTTATTATTTTGTTCAAAATTTATCAACGTTGAAAATTAATGTTCTTGGCTAATAATTCATCTTTTTGTTTAAAGATTTAACTTTTTTGTTGAAATTTGTACTCTTTCGTTGAATTTTTTCTTAAATATAATTAATGCAGCTGAATATTTAAACATTTTAATCATTTGACTGTTTTTTTTTGCCTAAAGATTAGTAATTTTAGCTGAAAATTTAAATTTGATTTGTGGATAATATTTATGTTAATTATTTTGGATCAAACTATTATTTTTTTTGTTGGAAAGTCATCCTTTTGTTTAAAAATGTAATTGCTTTCCTGAACAATCGTCTCTTAGGGTTGAAAATTTAACAATTTGATTCAACTTTTTTCTCTCTTTTCATTAAACTCTTGTTTGAAAATTTTTCGTTTGTTGAAAATTTTAACTTTTCGGCTTAAAAATGCAATTCTTTGGTTAAACATTCGTATTTTTGGTAGATAATCAAACTATTTTCTTGAAAGTTAACTTTTTCGCTAAAAATTCATACTGGAGGATTTAAAATTAAACTGTTTTTTTTTTAAATACTTTTTTTTGGGTTACAAATTTGTGAATTTTATTAACATTTTTCGCTTCCTTGATTACAAAATCCAGGTAGAAAATTCAACTTTTTTGTAAAAAGTTCGTCCTTTTTCTTTGACAATTCATCTGTTTTTGTCAAAATTGTACCTTTTTTGGTTCAAAATGCAACTGTTTGGTTGAAAATTTGTCAATTTTAGTTAAAAATTTAAAATTTGTTTGAGAAATCATGCATTTGTTGAAAATTTTTATTTTTTTTTCAAGAAAATTAATCTACTTGGTTAAAAATTCACTTTTTTGGTTGAAAATTTAATTTTTTCGCTGAAAGTTGAACTTGTTCGTTAAAATTCATTTCTGTGGTGCAAAATTTATTATTTTAGTTAAAAATTGATCTTGTTGACATAAATTGAAATATTTCAGTTGAGTTCAGAATTTTAATATCTGTTTGCAAATTTTTATTTTTGGTTGATACTATAATTGTTTTGTTGGAAATACATTTTCTATAGTTGAAAATTCAACTTTTATTTCAAAAAATCATCTTTTTAGTTGAGAATTGAACTATTTTGGAAAAAATTTGACTATTTGGTTGAAAATAACCTTTTTTTTTGAGATTTATATTTGCGCGTTGAAAATTTGACAATTTCTGGTTGAAGATTCAACTATTTTGTTAAAAATTCATCCCTTTTTGCAGAAAATTCATCTTTTTTGGTTGAAAATTCAAGAATTTAGCAGAATTTTTTTTTTTTTTCGACTTAGAAATCTTTCTTGGTTGGACATTCAACTATTTTGTTGAAAACTAGTCTCCTTCAGTAGATTTCAACTGCATTTTATTAAATATTAAAATCTTTTTTGGTTGAAATGTGAAGAATTACATTTTTTTTTTTGGAATTCATCTTTTGATTAAAAGTTAATCTTTTTGGTTGAAACTCAAACTTTTTTAATAAAAATTTATTTTTGTTGTTGTTGAATGGAAAATCCACCTATTTTTGGTTCAAAGTTAATTATTTTTTATTGGAAGTAATTACTTAATTAATTATTAATAATTAATAATTAAGTTAATTATTTTCCAATCTTTCTTTATTAAGAATGTTATTATTTGGTTGAAAATTAAATTTTTTGTTCAAAATTCAACCATTTTGTTTCGAAAATAATTATTTTTTGTTAAAAATTCATCTTTTTGGTTCAAATTTCAAATATTTTGGTAGAAAATTGAAATACTTCAAGAAAAATTAAGATTCGTATGTAAATTGAACAATTTCAATGACATTTTTTCTCCCTTGGCTGGAAAGGTTTCCATGGTAGAAAATTAAACTTTTTTGTTGAAAATTCATCTTTTTCATTTGAAAATTCATCGCTTTTGGTAGAAAGCATACCTTTTCTGTTGAAAACTACGTGAATAAAAGTTGAATTCCATTGTTAAAAATTCGTTTTTTGTTTTTTTTTGTTTGTTTAAAAATTAATCTTTCAAAATGAAATTTTAACTACTTGATTTTTGATAGAAAAATAATCTTTTTCAGTTCAATCGTTTTTTAAGTTTATTATTGATTCTATTTTTTTCGGTTAAAAATGCAACTTTTTGGTTGAAAATTGGTCAATTTTAGTTCAAAATTTAGTTAAGAAATCATGCATTTGCTGAAAATTTGTTTGTTTTTTTGTTTTTTGCAAGAAAATTAATCTGCTTGGATAAAAATTCACTTTTTTGGTTGAAAATTTAACTTTTTCGTTGTAAATTCAAAATTTTCAATTAAATTTTTTCTCCTTTAGCAGAAAAGGTTTCCATGGTGGAAAATTAAACTTTTTTGTTGAAAATTCATCTTTTTGATTTGAAAATTCAACGCTTTTGGTAGAAAGCACACATTTTCAGTTGAAAACTACGTGGATAAAAGTTAAATTCCATTTTTTTAAATTCGCTTTTTTTTTTTTTTTTTTTAAAATTCATATTTTTAAATGAAATTTTAACTACTTGATTTTTAATAGAAAAATAATCTTTTTCAGTTCAATCGATTTTTAAGTTTATTATTGATCTTTTTTAGTTAAAAATTAATCTTTTTCTTTGAAAATTCAACTTTTTGGTTGAAAGTTTTAATCTTTTGGTGAAACTTTGTTTAAATACAATTAATTTAGCTAAATATTCAAATATTTCAATCATTTGACTGTAAATTTGTTTTTCTTTTTGCTCAAAACTATTACATTTTTTGTTAAAACTTCATCTTTTTGGTTAAAAATTTAACTGTTTTGCTCAAAATTCGTCTTTTTGTGTTGAAGAAACAGTTTGATTGAAATTTTTTTTCTCTTTTTATTGAAAACTCTTGCTTAAAAAGTCGTCCTTTGACTTTCCTAATTCATCTCTTTTGGTAACAATTTTAGCTTTTTGGCACAAAAATTCAATTATGTAGTTGAAAATTCGTCTTTTTTTGTTGAAAATTCATCTGTTTTGGTAGATAATTAAACTATTTTCTTTAAAATTAACTTTTTTGCTGTAAATTCATATTTGCGAGTTGAAAATTAAACTCTTCTTTCAAATACTTTTCTTTGGGTTGCAAATTTGTGAATTTAATTAAAAATTTTCGCTTTCTTGATTTTTTTCGTAAAAATTGTAACTTTTTTAGATTAAAAATGATTAAATGATGAAACTCAAAATCAAAAATGCAACTGTTTGGTTGAAACTTTGTCTATTTTGGTTCAAAGTTTAATTTTTTCTTTAAGAAATTATGAATTTTGTTGGGAATTTGTATTTTTTGCAGGAAAATTGATCTGCTTGGTTAAAAATTCACTGTCTCGGTTAAAAATTGAAATTTTTAGTTCGAAATTCATTTCTTTGTTTAAAATATAATTTTTTTGTTAATTATGCTTTAATAATATTTAACTAGTGGATAATATTTATGTTAATTATTTTGGATCAAACTATTATATTTATTACTAAATTCATCTTTTTGGTTGAATATGTAACTGTTTTGCTGAAAAAGCGTCTTTTTGGGTTAAAATTCATCCTTTTGCTTTGAAAATTTATCCCTTCTGGTAAAAATTGTATCTTTTGGCTCTAAAAATGTAATTGTTTAGTTGAAAATTCTTCTTTTTTTCTTCAAAAGTTATCTTTTTTGGTAGATAATTGGACATATTTATTGAAAATTAACTTTTTGTTTGGTTGAAAATTTTAATTTTTGGTTAGGAGGTCATGCATTTTGTTGAAATTTTATCTTTTTTGTAGGAAAATTAATCTGGTTGGTTTAAAATTCACTTTTTTGGTTGAAAATTTAACTTTTTCATTTTTCCATCTTTTTAGTTGACAATTTCACTATTTTGGAACAAAATTTGACTATATGGTTGAAAAAAACCTTTTTTCTTCAAATTTATATTTACAGGTTGAAAATTTTCTGTTTCTGGTTGACAATTCAATTTTTTTACTGAAAATTCATCCCTTTTAGAAGAAACTCCAGCTTTTTTGGTCAAAAATTCAATAATTTGGCAGAATTTTTTCTGTTTTTGATTTGAAAATATTTCTTGTTTGAAATTTCAACTATTTTGTTGAAAATTAGTCTCTTTCAGTAGATTTCAACTTCATTTTATTAAATATTAAAATCTTCTTTGGTTGAAATGCCAAGGAACACATTTTTTATTTGGAATTCATCTTTTGATCAAAAGTTAATCTTCTTTGTTGAAAGTCAAACTTTTTTATTAAAAATTTATTTGTTGTTGTTGTTGAAAATTGATTATTTTAGTACAAAATTCATTCCTTTTGTGAAACATTGAACTATTTTGTTGAAAATTCAATTTTTATCGTTAAAACTCATTTCTTTTCAAAAGAAAATTTAATTATTTCAATAGAAGATTAATAATTTCAGTTGAAACGTCATTTCAAATATTGATTAGTCAATGCTTTGGCTGAAAATACAATCATTTTCTTTTAAACCTTTTTCGATTGATTCAAAAGTATACTTTTTTTTTATATAATTCTTCTTTTCGGTTAATAATTTTAATATTTTATTGACAATTTTATTATTTGTAAAATTTCGGAATGAAATTGATTATCAGTTATATATTCTATATTTAAATTCTAAAATCACTTGAAAAATACTTTTGAAAATAGACCCGCACATGAAAATCTTATTGGGTTTGGAGAGAAGGACTTAAATGCGGAATCGTATTGAATAGGCGGCACTCGTCCGGTGCTCCTGGCCGTTCTGCCGATTTAATAACGTAAATTGTGCGCACATCGAGCTTTGGCAGTACTGTCACGAATTTTTCTAAAGCACACTATTGAGTGTTCGGACTCATGCCGGGAATACAGAACTCTTTCCCAGGCTGCCTGCACTCTTCCACAGACACATCTGCCCGTTATCGAGTGATGAACCATCGTCCATCATGCTATCTACCTCGAGACGAATTAAATGAAAAAAATAACTCGAATTACGTGACACGAAATTCAAAATAAATGTACTTTCGATTTACTTTCAATCTCTTTTTATTCTGCACATTTGGCATACATTTTATTTTTCCGATTCACCATTTAGCATATCATTTTCTATTTTTCCGACTTCATAAATTTCCTTTGCTCAAACCAATTTTGAAATTTCCCGCTTTCATACTTCCCTTCCCCTACTACAACACCCTTTCCATAATTTTCCCTTTGCGGCATCCCCACCCTACCCAAACTACCTTCACTTCCAACTCACCCACTTATCCCTTCTCTACTTTTCCGCATTACACCTACTATCCCACTTCTTTCCTCCCTTCGCCTCCCATCCCTACTGCTCCTTCCACACTTACCCAAGAAAGCTTATCACACTGCCTCTTACTTCCATTAATCTCTTATTATCATTTCGTCAACTTCTTCTCCCCTTATATCACACACTTCATTCAATTTTCCATGCCTTTATTTCCTATAGCCTCTTTTTCCATCACTCGGAAACCCTTACTTCTTCTTATTTCCCTTCTACCCCTCCCCTCAGTGTCCACTATTTTCCTTTATTCTCCCTACTTCCCAACCCATCAGTTACTCTTATTTCTCCTAATTCCCCCACTCCTTCCCCAATTTCAATTCATTTTCCTTACTTCTCCTACTTTTCCACTTCCTCTAATTCCGCTCATTACTTTCATTTACCCTCATTCCCCCTGCATCACCTTCTCTCATTTCCCTTACTTCTCCTCTCCTCATTTCTCGAACTTTCCCTAAGTTCCAATCACACCTTCACCTGTCACTTCCCCTGTTGCACTTCTCATCCTCTTCGAATTATCCCATTTCGTCCCGTCTTCTCCTCCACAGTTCGTTTTATTTTCCCTACTTCCTCAGTCATTATTTCCCTTATTTCCTCTCCAATGACTTCTTCTACTTCCCCTACTTATCCTCATTCATCCTCATTTATCCATATTTTCCCTACTCCCGCTTCCATAATTTCGCTAATTGCTTCTACTCCTTACCCCTCATTTCCCACACTTCCGCTAATTTCCCATTATTCTCTCCATTCCTCATACACTCATTTCCCATCACTTCTTCTACTTTCCCTACATCATAATTTTCCTTTGCCCGAAAACTTTCAGCTAATCAAGATTCGCTATAGAAAATCGCCACCGAGAAAAAAAACCGCAAATATATTTTCCTACATGAACAATGCTTCTAGCAACTTTAGTAGATATCTTACTTCCATTTCACCCACTTATCCCTCCTCTACTTTTCCGCATTTTACTTACGATCCCTCTTCTTTCCTTCCTACTCCTCCCATCCCTACTACTCTTTCCAAACTTACCCAAAAAAGCTTATCGCACTGCCTCTCACTTCCATTTATCTCTTACCATCATTTCTTCAACTTCTCCTCCCCTCATATCCCTCACTTTCTTTAATTTCCCATGCCCTTATTTCCTATACCCTTATTTTCCATCATCAGCAAAACCTTACTTCCCCTAAGTTACCTTCTACACCTCCCCGCAGTGTCCATTATTTTTATTTATTCTCCCTACTTCCCAACCCATCAGTTCCTCTTATTTCTCCTAATTCCCTCACTTGTTTCCCAATTTCATTTCATTTCTCTTCCTTCTCATCCAATTACTTATCCTACTTCTCATACTTCCCCACTTCCTCTAATTCTGCTCATTACTCTCATTTACCCTCATTCTCCCTGCATGGCCTTCCCTCATTTCCTTTACTTCTCGTCCCCTTATTTCTCATACTTTCCCTAAATTCCTATACTCCGCCCTACTCTACATGCCCTAATTTCCCATAACACCTCCACCACTCACTTCCCCTTATTGAACTCCCTATCCTCTCTCAATTTTCTCTTTTTGTCCCTACTTCTCCTCCACAGTTTCTTTTATTTTCCCTACTTCTTCAGCCATTATTTCCCCTACTTCCTCTCCAATGACTTCTTCCGTTTAACCTACTTACCCTCATTTACCCTCATTTATCCATATTTTCCCAACTTCTTCTTCCATAATTTCGCTAATTTCTTCTGATTCTCAACCCTCCTTTCCCATGCTTCCGCTAATTTCCTATTATTCCCTTCATTCCCCATACAGTCATTTCCCATCACTTCTTTTACTTTCCGTACATTATAATTTTCCTTTGCCTGAAAACTTTCAGATAATCGAGATTCGCGATATGGAATCGCCACCGAGAAAAAAAACCGCAAATATATTTTCCTGAATGAACAATGTTTTAGCAGCTTTAGTAGATATCACCGGATTTTTTAAAATTTGCATCAAATGTTTTGGAATTTTGAAAAATTAGTGAAAGTAGGCACTGTGCGCCTAAAAATAGTACGTTCATAAGTTGTTCAAATTTTTTCCAACCATATTTTCTCTCCCCTACTTCTCCTTCTTTCTACTTTTCCGCATTTTGCCTTATATCCCACTTTTTCCTTTCCTACTTCTCGAACCCTTCTTACTCCTTCTACACTCATCCGAAAAAGGTAACTACCTCTAGCCTCAGTTTCATTCATCTCTCATTATTATTTCCTCCATTCACCCACCCCCCCTCCAACTCATTTTCCAAAACTTCTTCTAATTTCCGATAATTTCTTTATTCCTTATACCCTCATTTTACAACACTCCTCTACACCTCTTCAGTGTCATTTCCTTTTCTTTCGTTCCACTCATTTTCCCTCATTTCCCAACTTATCTTATTATATCTTATTTTCCAACTTATCTTTCAATAACTTCTCCTACTTCACCCACGTCCCTTGCTTCCACTCTTTTACACTCCTTTACCTTTATTTCTCCTGCTTTGCCTTTTCTCACATCCCATACTTCCCTTAATTTTTAATATTCATATTTCTCATTACTCCCCCCTTACTTCACCTTCTTTCCCTCTCCACCTTCTTTCATTTTTCTAACATTCCCTTCAATCACTTTTCCTACTTCCGCTACTTCACTTCATATACCCTCATTCCTCATACTTCTCTTTTCCTCATTTCTCCTACTCCTTCTTCCATTATTGACCCTATTTTCCCCTACTCACCCTCTCGGGAAAAAAGTAAGACAATTTCTCTGTCCGTCCGTTGTACTTTTTTCTCAGAAGGGATAATTAGAGGAGGGAAGTAAGAGAAAATGAGGGAAGGAAAGTGAGGAGAAGTGAGGGATAGAGAAGTAGGGGACATGGAGAAATAAGGGATGGAGAAGTAGGGGAATTAAGGGGAGAGAAGTTAAGGGAAATTAAGAGTGGAGAAGTAGGGGAAGTAAGGGGAGGTGAAGTAGGAAAAATGATTGAATGTATGAAAAGGTAGTGAGTGAAAGTGAGGGAAGAGTTAGTACGGTAGTGCGGTTGCGTAGGGGTGAAGATGTGAGGGCTGAAAACGAGAAGTGGGGGAAGGATAGCGTTAGCTGGGAAGTAAGGAGAGGGAGAAGTAGAGGAGAAAGAAGTTGCGAAAAGGCTGGGAAACGAAGGGTGGAGTGAGGGGAGGGGAAGACGAGTATTCAAGAAAATATATGAATTTTCAACCAACAAACTGAATTTTTATTTAAAAAAAAAATTTTCAGCCAAAAATGATACAGTTAAGTTTTTAGTCAAAAAATTAATTTTTACCGAAAAAAATGAATGTTTTAGTAAAATAACTAAATTTTCAACCATAGAGAGGAATTTTCAATAAAAATGATTAACCTTCAGGTAAAAAAAAATTACAAAAGAGTTCAGCTTTTAATCAAGTAGTTGATGTTTTTAACAAAATACATGATTTTTCAACTAAATAAAAGGAATTTTCAACCAAATGTTGAAAAAATTTATTTTCAACAACGAAGAAGCAAATTTAAAACAAGACAGTTAATTTTTCAAGCTAATAGATTAATATTTAACTAAAAAAGATGAATTTGCGAAAAGTGGTATAGTTAATTGTTAATGAAAAAATTAACATGAAAACAAGAAAAAAAATGTCAAATAAAATAGTTAAATTTTCAAGGAAAGAGATTGATTTTAAACTAAAATTAAATTTTTTTTTTAATATGAGTTTCAGCTAAGAAAATTAATTTATCACAAAAAAGGCGAATCTTGAACAAAATACTCGAATTTTCCACTAAAGAAGAGGAATTCTTAAACAAATAGTTCAATCTTTAACTTACAAATATAAATTTTAGACCAAAAATTGGATAGTTAATTGTCAATGAAAAAAATTATTGTTTAACTAGCAAAAAAATGTTTAACAAAATAGTTGAATTTTTAACGAAAGAGATGAATTTGCAACTAAAATGATAAATCTTTAACAAATAAAACGAATTTTCAACAAATTAGCTCAACTTTTAACCAAAAAATATGAATTTTCGACCATTAAAATTAATTTATTACAAAAAAGGTGACTCTTTAACAAAACTTATGAATTTTCAACTAAGAAAAAAAGAAATTCTGAATCAAATAGTTGAATCTTCAACTAAAAAATATACATTTTGAAACAAAAATGGAAGAGTTGAATGTCCAGTTAAAAAATTCGATTTTCAATAATAAAGAACCAAATTTTAAACAAAATAGATAAATTTTCAACTAAAACAATTTTTTCAAAAATGGCATAGTTAATTGTCAGTTAAAAAATTAAGGTTTAACCAGCAAAAAAATATTCAACAAAATAGTGAAATTTTCAATGAAAGATGAATTTGAACTAAAATGATGAATCTTCAGCAAATTAAATAAATTTCCAACAACTTAGCTCAACTTTTAACCAAAAGATATGAATTTTCGACCAAGAAAATTAATTTATTACCAAAAAGGCTACATTGTAACAAAACCTATGAATTTCTAAATAAAAAAAAAAGAAATTCTCAATCAAATAGTTGAATCTTCAACTAAAAAATATACATTTTGAACTAAAAATGGAATAGTTGAATGCTCAGTTTAAAAAATTGATTTTCAATAATAAAGGAGAAAATTTTTAACAAAATATATACATTTTCAACTAAAAAAAATAATTCCAAAAATGGCATAGTTAATTTCCAGTGAAAAAAGTAGAGTTTAACCAGAGAAAAAAAGTTGATCAAAATAGTTAAATTTTCAACAGAAGAGATGAATTTTCAACTAAAATTATTAATGTTTAGCATATCAAACAAATTTTCAACAAAATATACCAAGAAAATTAATTTAATACCAAAAAAGGTGAATCTTCAATAAAATACATAAACTATAAAATAAAAAAAAATAAAAGAAATTTTCAACCAAATTGTTTAATCTTCAACTAAAAAATGTATATTTTAGAACAAAAATGGAATAGTTACATTTTCAGTTTGAAAAAATAGATTTTCAACAACATAGAAGCAGATTTCAAACAAGATAGTCAAATTTTCAACCACATAGATTAATTTTCAACTGAAAAAGATGAATTTTTCAAAAATGGTATAGTTAATTGTCAGTGGAAAAAATTAAAGTTTAACCAGAGAGAAAAATTTGAACAAAATAGTTAAATTTTCAACAGAAGAGATAAATTTTCCACTAAAATTTTTTTCCAAAAATGGCATAGGTAATTGTCAGTTAAAAAATTAAGGTTTAACCAGCAAAAAAATATTCAACGAAATAGTGAAATTTTCAATGAGAGATGAATTTTCAACTAAAATGATGAATCTTCAGCAAATTAAATAAATTTCCAACAACTTAGCTCAACTTTTAACCAAAAGATATGAATTTCCGACCAAGAAAATTAATTTATTACCAAAAAGGCGACATTTTAACAAAACCTATGAATTTCTAAATAAAAAAAAAAGAAATTCTCAATCAAATAGTTGAATCTTCAACTAAAAAATATACATTTTGAACTAAAAATGGAATAGTTGAATGCTCAGTTTAAAAAATTGATTTTTAATAATAAAGGAGCAAATTTTAAACAAAATAGATACATTTTCAACTAAAAAAATGTTTTCCAAAAATGGCATAGTTAATTGCCAGTGAAAAAAAATAAGAGTTCAACCAGAGAACGAAAGTTGAACAAAATAGTGAAACTTTCAACCGAAGATATGAATTCTATACTAAGAAAATTAATTTATTACCAAAAAAGATGAATCTTCAATGAAACACATGAACTTTAAACTAAAAAAAAAACAAATTCTCAACCAAATTTTTGAATCTGCAACTAAAAAATGTACATTTTAGACCAAAAATGGAATAGTTACATTTTCAGTTTAAAAAACAGATTTTCAACAACAAAGATACAGATTTTAAACAAGATATTCAAATTTTCAACAAAATAGTTCAATTTTCAACAAGAGAAATAAATTTTCAACTAAAATTGTAAATCTTCAGAAGATAAAACGATTGCTAAACAAAGTAGTACAGCTTTTAACCAAAAAAGATGAATTCTCAAAAAAAATGTATCAGCTGATATTTCAACAAAAAAAAAGTTAATTTTGAACTGAAAATAGTTACATTCAACAAAAATTAATTCAGGATACTTTCTACTTTATAACGTTTTTAAGATATACGCAAGCTAATAAATTTCTTAAAATCGCAGAAATTTGCACTGTTGAACCACTTAATTATTAGTGTAAATTATTTAAGGTAATATCATTATTTTGTCTTACCATGATATAGATTTTTAATTATTCAGCCATATCAAAAACTTACCTGAAACAAAATAAAAATAAATTAATTAGATAACATATTTAAATATACACTATAGTAACAAATTCAATGTTATTATCGTAAACACAGAAAATTATTTTTTTTTTTTTTTAATTAATTTATTATTTTATTTTCTATTTATTTCCCTTTTTATTTTTTGATAATAAGGGACATATTGTAGCTTGAAATCCATTGATCAAAAATGAAATTTGAAATGGACTATTTTAATCAGTCAGGCTGTTCAATTTTGATTCATTAAACAAGTATTCCACTGATTATTCATGGTCTAATTATATGAATTTACAATTTCTGTTCACATATGAAACCAGAAGAGAACTTTGTACATAATGGCTATATTTTCAATTTTGAAAATAAAAATCCGGACTTGGGTAAAATTATACGTTATAAGACAAATATTGCAAAATATTGTAAAATATTTATGAATTTTAAAAAAGTATCTGTATTTTTTACAAATTTGACCTATTTACGTAATTAATTTCTGATCGGGAATTTAAACTTGGTTAAAAATCTATTTCAAAAATATATAAAACCAATGATTTTTATGATTTTTTATTTCAAAAATAAGTTTTTGGTAGAAAAGTCATCTTTATTGGTCGAAACTTCATATATCTTGGTTGAACATGTTTTTTTTTGGTTGACAGATAAATTTTTAATTCATAAATACGAATTTCCTATCCAAAACGACAGTTTTCAATAATAGTTGCTTTTCCGAAAACCAAAATTAATTTTTAAACCAATCATTGATTTTTCGAACTACAAAGATAAATTTGCAACCATATAGTTGAATTAAAAAAAAATGAAATTAATAATCAATAAAATAGTTTCATTGATAACCAAATAGTTGAACTTTTAAGCCAAAGGGAGGAATTTTCAACAAAAAAGTTGCATTTTTAACAGAAAGAGAATTAATTATGAATTTAGGACGGACGAATTTTCAAGAGAATAGTGAAATTTTCGATTAAAATGATGAATCATAAAAAAAAGAACTATTAGGAAAAAAGTTCAACATTTAACCAAGTAGTTGAGCTTTTAATAAAATAAATTAATTCTGAACGAAAAATATAGTAATTTGATATTTCAAAAGAAAAAACATTCTAATTTTAGATAAAAAACAATTGAATGGAACCAAATATATGAATTCACAAGGAAAAATTTAATAGTTGATATTCCAAACAAACAGATTTTTATTATAAATCAAAATTAGTTAAAATAAACAAAACAAAAGTTACCTTTTAACACAATAGTAGCATCCTCCACTAAAAAAGATCAATTTTTGACCAGTTTCACTTTTAACCAAAAAGGATAAAATTTATATCAAAGTAGATCAATTTTCAAACGAAAAAGACGAATTTTCAACAAAAAAGATGAATTTGTAACAAAATAGTTGGTTCAAGAAATCTGTATTATCATTAGAGAATGACAGAAAATATTTAACGTCTTTTCAGACTAGATGGATCGATGTAAGAAAAATTATTTTAAATAATTTTTTTATGAAAAAAGATCAGTAGTTCTGTGGTTTGATTCCTAGCGAAGCGAAAGGAGAAGATTTTTTTTCAGAAAAAAATTATTTGAAATAATTTTTCTTCCATAGCTCCATCTAGTCTGAGAAGACGTTAAATATTTCCTGTTATTGTCTAATGATAATACAGATTCCTTGAAAAATTTTATTTGTACCATATAGGAAACTAATGCGTGTATTCATGAAAAAAGTTTTTTCTCTCAAACTCTCTAGTAGCTTAATGGGAAAGCACCTGACCGGAAATCTGTAGTTCTGTGGTTCGATTCCCAGCGGGGCGAAAGGAGAAGACCTTTTTTCAGCAAAAAATTATTTAAAATAATTTTTCTTTCATAGCTCCATCTAGTCTGAAAAGACGTTAAATATTTCCTGGTATTTTCTAATGATAATACAGATTCCTTGGAAAATTTGATTTATACCATCTAGCAAAATGATGCGTGTATTTCTGAAAAAAGATTTTTCTCTCGATCTCTCTATTAGCTTAATGGGAAAGCTCCTGGCCGGAAATCTGTAGTTCTGTGGTTCGATTACCAGCGGAGCCAAAGAAGATCTTTTTTCAGGAAAAAATTATTTGAAATAATTTTCCTTTAATAGCACCATCTAGTCTGAAAAGACGTTGAATATTTTCTGGTATTCTCTAATGATAATACAGATTCCTTGAAAAATTTGATTTGTACCATCTAGCTAAATAATGCGTGTATTTCTGAAAAAAGTTTTTTCTCTCGATCTCTCTAGTAGCTCAATGGGAAAGAATCTGACCGGAAATCAGTAGTTCTGTTGTTCGATTCCCAGCGCAGCGAAAGGAGATCTGAAAAATTATTTAAAATAGTTGGTTTTTGAACAAAACAATTGAATTTTTCATTAAATAGTTTCATTTTTAACAGAAAGAAAATTAAACATTTACAACCAAATAGTTGAACCTGTAAGAAAAGGGACGAATTTTCAACAAAATTGTTGAATTTTCCATTAAAATTATGAATCTTCATAAAAAAAGAATCATTAACAAAAAAGTTCAACTTTTAACCAAGCAGTTAAATTTATGATTAAAAAATTAAGTCCAAACAAAAAATATAATAAGTTGATATTCAAAGCAAAAAAAAAAAGATTTTTATTTTACGTAAAAAAGAGTCGAATGAAAAACAAATACATGAATTCTCAGTGAAAAGTGTAATACACGATATTGACAAAAAAATAATAATTGAATTCAACAAAAAAGTATTAATTTTCTACAAAATCATATCATCCTCAACGGAAACAGATTGACTTTTAACCAGTTTCATTTTTAAACAAAAAGGATGAAACTTCTACTAAAGTAGATCATTTTTCAAACAAAAAAGACGAATTTTCAATAGAAAAGATGATTTTTTAACAAAATAGTTGGTTTTTCTAAAAAATTATTTTAATATTTAGCTACATAGTTATTTTTTTTGACCAAAGAAGATAAACTGTTAATCAAATAGTTGAATTTTCAATAAAAGTAAATTAATTGTCAACAAAAAATATAATCGTAAATATTTTCTTTAAAGTTTTCAATTTTAGATAAAAATCATTTGAATATAATCAAATGGATGAATTCTCAGCAAAAAATGTGGATACATAATACTGATAGAAAAGCTGATAGAAAAATAAAAAATAAAAATAAAATTGTTGATAAAAATGTTGTCATACATGAATGTTGATATATTAATGTTGATATTCCGATTAAATAAGGTTTTTATCTTAAAGCAAAAGGAGTGACATTCAACAAAAAGACATATCGTAACATATCGACAATATAATTCCAGTAGTCGGTACATCGTACCCCAATTAGTCGGTACATCGTACCCCAATTAGTCGGTACATCGTACCCCAATTAGTAGGTACATCTTACCCCAATTAGTCGGTACATCGTCCCCCAATTGGTCGGTACATCGTACCCCAAGTGGCCGTTACATCGTACCCGAAGTAGTCGGTGCATCGTACCCCAATTAGT
>CAKNYM010051486.1:135888-147758 GCA_932195095.1 Andricus curvator
CGTATCCCATTTAGTCGGTACATCGTACCCCAATTAGTCGGTACATCGTACCCAAAGTGAATTTCTGACGCCAACGTATCGGAAACGCGGCAGTCTTAGAAGCGTCCATGGAGCGCAAGACGTGCATCAAAATATCAAATCCGCGAATTTGCATGAATATCCGGCCGCAAAGTCACAATGGGTCGCATTTGCAATGTCCTCTGTTTCCATAAATTGCATAATCCTGGGATATTTCGTTTTGACGTTTAAGCAGAGCCAGCTTCCACCCTCGCCACTTCTTCTCCCTTTTATTTCCTAATTCCTCTCTCGTTTCTCGCTATTTTGATTGAGGTATTCATCACCAGCTCGAAACAAGCGACATTCGTAACACCACAATGTCGCGGTTTCCTCCTCATTTCTCGACACGTTCCTACTTTCAACTGAAAACGGAAACAATTCTACTAAAAGAGACATTCCAAAAAGGGCCATTCAAGAGCCACGTTACGATATTTTAAATACTTTTTCTATCCCTTTCTTTCGTCGAAAGGGGGTGGGAAAATATTGCATTTTCATTAGAATAGTTAAATGGTGTTATTTAATTTTCTCTGAAAAAAGATCTTCTCATTTCGCTCCGCTGGGAATCGAACCTCAGAACTTCCGATTGCCGCTCGGGTGCTTTCCCGTTAAGCTACTAGAGAGATCGAGATGAGAAACTTTTTTCAGAAAATACACGCATTATTTTGCTAGATGGTACAAGTTGAATTTTTTCAAGGAATCTGTATTATCATCAGAGAATAACAGAAATTGTTAACGTCTTTTCAGACTAGATAAAGATATAAATTAAAAATTATTTTACTCAATTTTTTCTGAAAAAAGATCTTCTCCTTGAATCGCGCCTCAGATTTTCCGATTGCTGTTCGGGTGCTTTCCCATTAAGCTACTATGGAGAAGATCTTTTTTCAGAAAAAGATAAGTAAAATAATTTTCAATTCATATCTCCATCTAGACTGGAAAGACGTTAAAAATTTATGTTATTCTCTGATGATAATACAGATTCCTTCTAAAAAATTTAAGTTGAACCATCCAGCAAAATAATGCGTGTATTTTCTGAAAAAAGTTTCTTCTCTCGATCTCTCTAGTAGCTTAACGGGAAAGCAACCGACCGGCAATCGGAAGTTCTAAGGTTCGATACCCAGCGGAGCGAAAGGAGAAAATCTTTTTTCAGACAAAATTAAGTTAAATAATTTTTAATTCATATCTCCATCTAGTCTGAAAAGACGTTGAAAATTTCTTTTATTCTCTGATGTAATACAGTTTCCTTGAAAAAAGTTGAATTATCATCCGGAAAAGATGATTTTCCAACAAAATAGTTAAATCTTCTACAAAGTGGTTCAATTTCGATTAAAAAAGATTAATTTTCAACAAAAGAGTTGACTTTATACAAAAAAAAAAAATATTTTCAACCAAGGTTGAAACCAAGAAAGATGAATTTTCTACCAAAAAAGATTGATTTTAAAAAAGAAATTTAGATTAAATAATTATTGGTTTTCATCAAACTTAAGTTGGCGAGAATAATTTTTTATGCTCGGTTTCAACGTTTATCCATAAAATAAAATACATTTTTAACAAAATTGCTAAATTTTCAACCAACTGAAGTTTATTCCTAACAAATAAAGTGGAATTGTGAACACAAAAATATGATTTTTTAACAAAAGGGAAGAATTTTTAACAGAGTAGTTGAATATACCAATCCAATAATTAATCTTGAACCAAAAAATTAAATTTTTAACAAAGAAGTTGAAAATTCAACTAAGGCGTTGAATTTTCGAATAAAAAGGAGAAATTTTGAACCAAAAATGGAATAGTTAAATTTTGAACTAAAATACATTTTTCGACTGAACTGATAAATCTTCAACCAACAAAATTAATTTTTGGGAAAGAAGTTTAATTTCAAGCCAAATAGTTGTATTTTCAATTAAAAAAAAAATGTTAACAACAAATGGGATAATTACAGTTTCAACAAAAAAGCTTAATTTTCAACTTAAAAAAAAGAAGGAATTTTCAAAACAGTAGTAAAATTTTCAACTAAAGGGATAAATTTTTAACTAAAATGCTGAATCTTCAACCAAAAAAATTCAATCACATTTATGCTCGGTGTCAACGTCTAAATAAAGTTTATTTTCATCAAAGAAAGAAGAATTTTCAACCAAAAAATATAACTTTTTGACAAAATGGTTGAATTTTCAACAAAATATTCGCATTTTTAAAAGACTAGTTGAATTTTTAACCTACAAATATGAAGTTTCAACAAAATGCACGAATTTTCAACCAAAAAAATATTTTCTACGAAGAGAAATTAATTTTTAAATCAAAAAGGTGAATTTTCAACAAATGAATTTTAAGCTGGAAAGTCAACTGTTTAAGAAGAGAGTTAACGCCTAAAGCCGAAAAGATAAATTTTCAACAAAAAGAAAGCAAACTTAAAAAAAAAATTGGAAACCTATAGTCGAATTGTCAACCAAAAAAATTTATTTTCCACCAAAAAGTTGCATTCACAACAAAATATATTCATCTACAGATTAATCTTGAACCAAAAAAATTAATTCTTAATAAAATAGTTCAACTCTTAACCAAGTAGATGAATTTTCGACTAAAGACACATCAGTTTTTAACAAAAATACTTAAATTTTCAACAAAATACACTCAAAAAATATTTGAATTAAAAATGAAGAAAACAGTTTTATATTTATGAAAAATTGTCATTGGAATGAAAAACAATTTTTTCTAACCAAAGAAACTTTTTTTTGACCAAGAGCTGATGTATTTTTTTTTATCAAAGAATCGTTTAGCTGAGTGTAAATGTATCATCAACTAAAAAGATGATTTTTTTACATTAAAGTTGAATTTAAAACTACAGAAAATGTATTTCTAACAAAATAATTATATTATCAATCAAAAGTTAAAATTTTCAAACAAATATTAAAATTCTGAACTTAACTGAAATATTTCAATTTACACCAACAAGATTAATTTTTAAAGTTGAATTTTCGATAAAAAAAGTGGATTTTTGACCATTCAGATTAATTTTCCTGCAGAAAAGATAAAATTTCAACAAAATACATGACCTCCTTATCAAAAATTAAAATTTTTAACCAAGATAGCGAACAATTTCAATCAAATTCACAAATTTTCAACCCAAAAAAATAGCAATTAAAAAATTAAGTAAGTAAAAAATTAAATAGTAATTAAAAAATTAAATTTTAAACGAAGAAATTAATTTTCAACTAAATAGTTCAGCTTTTAACCCAAAAGATGAATTTTCAAACAAGAAGATTAATTTTCTACCAAAAATACAAATTTTCAATAAAACACATGAATTTTCAAACAACTGGTTAAATTTGCAGCAAAAAAAAAATTAATTTTTAACACAAAAAGATGCAAATTATCAAACAAAATAGATAAATCTTAAACCAGAAAAAAAATTAATTTTTAGGTACCGTATTATATTCAATATAAAACGCTTAAGTCTTTTAGGTCGACATTTTTAGAAAACAGTTGAAGAAAAAACGAAAAGATGAATTTTCAGCAGAATAATTAAATTTTGAACACAATAGTTGAATTTTCAGCTAGAGACTATAATTGTTGACCAAAGGAGATGAATTGTGAACCAAACAGTTGAAAAGGGACAAATTTTTAAAAAATGTTCGAATTTTCCACTAAAGTGAGGAATGTTCAAAAACAAAAAAAATTTATTATCAACCAAAAAGTTAAACTATTAACCAAGTAGATGAAATTTCAATACCAGAAAATTATTTCTGAAAATGAAAAATATTAGTTGACATTTCAAAGAAAACAAGATTTTAATTTTAGATGAAAAACAGTCGAATCAAGCCAGGTACATCAATTATAAAAAAAATATAATGGTTGATATTTCAATAAAAAAATATTTTTATTTTAAATGTAAAAGAGAAATTTTTAACAAAGAAGTTGACGTTTTAACTAAATTGTTGAATTTTTAATTAATTAGTGGAATTTTCAATAACAGCAAGATTTATTATGCAGTGTGAATTAAAAAAAATTAAAATTAATTGAAAATAATTTAAAAATATGAAGGAGCTTCATTGAATTCAGTAAATTTAAAATGATTTTAGAAAAATTGAAGGGATCTTCAAAAGAATTTAATGAAATGCCTAAGAATATAAGGTGAGGTTAAAACACTTCAGGATTAATTAAATGAAAACTTTTAAAAATTCAAAAAATCCATTGAATTAAATAGAATTGGGCGCATGTAGAAGAATTAAAGTGAATTAAAAAAAATAAAGAGAATTCTAAAAATTTTTAAAGAATTCAGGATGAATTCCAAAAAAAAATTCAAATCTCTTCAAATCTTTGAAGCCCTACTAATTTCTAACAGAAATATGAAAAAATTTATTGAAATGAGTAGAATTGAGTGAATTTAGAAGAATTGAAAAGAATTCAAAATAAATTAATAAGAAATCAGGGCGAATTCAAAATGAATTACAAAAAATATTTTAAAATCTCTTGAAATCTTTGAAACCCTATGAAATCCCTCATTTCTTGTGAATACATTCTCTGAAATCCATTAAAATATTGAAATTCGTTGAAATCCCGTGAAATTGTTTAAATCTCCTGAAAATACCTTAGAGTCTTTTGAAATACCCTAAAATATTTCAAAGTGTTTAAAATCCCTTCAAAATATCGAAATAAATAAAAAATGTCTGGAAATATTTTTTAATTTCCTAAAGTATTTAAAATCCTTTTATATATTTTGAATTTCCTTGAAACTTTTGAAAGATCTCGAAAATGCCTGGAAATCTTTTGAAATACCTTAAAATATTTCAAATTTTCCTTTTACATTTTTTGAAGTTCTTGGTATTTGAAAAAATACATTAAAATATTTCAAATCCTTTAATCATTTTATCAATTGATTCTCAAGATCAATCAAATCAAAAAATTTTAAAAATCGGAAAAATTCATTAAGAATTCTTGTGCAATAAAATAATTCCAAAGAATTTTAAGAAAATCAAGACAAATGAAAAAGAATACAAGGTGAATTCCAAAAACTAAATTAAAATCTTTTCAATCTTGAGGCTTAACAATTTTTCTTTTCTAGAAAATTGATTTTTTAGTTGAAAATTCAACTATGTGTTTGAAAATTTACTTTTTTTAGAAAATGATTCTTCTTCTTTGTAAATTTATTTCTTTGGTTGAAAATTTAGCTACATTGTTAAAAATATTTTTTTTTTGTTAAATTAAACTTCTTGGTTGAGAATTCGACTTTTTGGTTGAAAATTGATCTTTGTGTTTGAAAATTCATCTCGTTGGTTGAAAATTCATCACTTTTGGTTGAAAATTGAAACATTTTGTTCAAACCTCCTTCTTTGGTTCAAAATACCTTTTTAGCTGAAAATTAAACACTTCCATTTTTTTGTTACAAATTTATTTATTTTTCAATAGCAAATACATTTCTTTCGATGAACATTTAATGGAAAATTTGTTTCTTTTTCGTTAAAAATCAATTTTTCAACTTAAAAATTAAGCATTCCATTTAAAGTTCTTTTCTGATTGGAATACCAAATATTCAATTTCTTGTTGGTAATTAATCTTTTTTGGCTCAAAGTTTTACTACTTTGTTAAAAAGTGATTTTTTTGGTTGAAGATTTATTGCTTTACTTGAAAATTCATCTTCATGGTTAAAAATTCAACTATTCTACTCAAAATTTTGCTTTTTTGTTGAAAATTAATTTTTCCATAGAAAAACTAACAATTTCGTTTTTGGTTGAAAACATTTTCTTTTTTAGTTGAAAATTGACTTCTGTTGTTTCAAATTGTCTATATTGTTGGAAATTTAATTTTTTTTCAGAAAATTTCACTATTCCATTTTTGGTTGAAAATTACTTTTTTTAGTTGGAAATTTAACAATTTTGTTGAAAATTCGTTTTCCTTCAGTATAAAATGTACTTTTTTTAGTTAGAACTTTAAATATTTAGTTGGAAATTTGTGTATTTCGTTGGAAAATTGTCTTTCTAGTAGAAACTTAATCTACTTGTTTGAAGACTCATATTTTTGGTTTGAAATTGAATTATTTCATTTTTGGTTAAAAATTTATCTTCATTAGTTGAAAATTTTACGAGTTGGTGAGAAAATAGAGAATTTTATCAAAATACGTGATTTGAATTTTTTTTCTGTAGACAATAATGTTATTTGTATAAAATTCAGAATTAGGCAAAAAAAAGGGACCACCCAGTGAACAAAAAAATTAAGGATGTCCTAGAGACGTCTTCGAAACATCCCTAAAATGTTTTTTGGAACATGCCTTTTGGACATCCTAGGGATGCTCTTAAGACGTCTAATGTCAGTACGAAATATGTCCTGAGAATGTCCTATGTCTCTAAGACGTCTTTAGGACATCTTTTGGACATTGGACGTCTTCTAGAGGTTAATTGTGCTGACATAGGACGTCCTAGGAACGTCCCAAAAACGTTCTTGGGATGTTCATGGCTTTGTGCCCACTATGCAGTAATTAAAATATTAAATCTTTCTCTTTACACAAAATAACTTACTTTTTTACTTTATTTTACAAATGAACTTTAAACTTTAATTATTAATATTTCATAAAAAAGCTCATTTTCATTTATTAAATTTAAATTTTCACAGAACTCGGGACCGAACAGATCACGCACTCAAAACCATGCACATTTCAAGAACGTCCATCCTTGGGACGTTCCTAGGACGTCCAATGTCGGTCCCATTAACGTCTTTAAGACGTCTAATGTCCTAAAGATGTTCTAAAGATGTCTTAAAGACATAGGACGTTCTCGAGACATCTTTCGTACTGACATTCGACGTCCAAAGACCATCCCTACCATGTTCAAAAGACATGTTCCAGAAGACGTCTTAGGGATGTCCCGAAGACGTCTCTAGGACACCCTTAATTTGTTTGCTTACTGAGCAACTAAGGAGTGACTTCCCAGTGGGCGCAAAACCATTAACATCCCGAGAACGTCCTTAGGACGTTCCTAGGACGTCCAATGTCAGTCTAATCAACGTCTCTAAGACGTCCAATGTCCTAAAATGTCCTAAAGACGTCTTAAATACATAGGACGTTCTTAGGACATCTTTCGTTCTGATATTAGACGTCATAAGAGCATCCGTAGGATGTCCAAAATACATGATCCAGGAGGCGTATTAGGGATGTCCCAAAGACATCTCTAGGACATCCTTAATTTTGCTGACAATGAGGAAATAAACAGTGACTTCCCAGTGGGCACCAACCCATGAACATCCCGCGAACGTCCTTAAAACGTTCCTAGGACGTCCTATGCCAGTACAATCAACGTCTCTAAGACGTCCAATGTCCTAAAGATGTCCTAAAGACGTCGGAAATACATAGGACGTTCTCAGGCCATCTTTCGTACTGAAATTAGACGTCTTAAGAGCATGCCTAGGATGTCCAAAAGACGTCTTAGGGATGCCCCAAATACATCTCTAGGACATCCTTAATTTTTTTGCCCACTGAGCAAATGAAGAGTGACTTCCCAGTGGATACAAAACCATAAACATCCCGAGAACGTCCTCAAACGTTCCTAGGACGTCCTATGTCAGTACAGTCAACGTCTCTCAGACGTCCAATGTCCTAAAGATGTCCTAAAGACGTCTTAAAGACATAGGACGTTTTCAGGACATTCTTTGTAATGAAATTAGACGTCTTAAGAACCTCCCTAGGATGTCCAAAAAACATGTTCCAAAAAACGTCTCAGGGATGTCCCAAAGACGTCTCTAGAACACACTTAATTGTTTTGCCCACTGGGATAAAAGTGATTTCAGTGAAAAGAAAGTGACTTAACACCCTTAATTTTTTTGCCCACTGGGATAAAAGTGATTTCAGTGAAAAGAAAGTGACTTAAGTAACTGTGTGGCAACCCTGACGTTGCTGGAAAAAATGATGGCACTGAAAATTTAGCAGGTGCGCTTCCCTCTTGTCGTTTAGCATCAAAATAGCAGTCGATTCATCTCCGACAAGAAAAAGTCCAAAAGATAAATTGCTTGAGAGATATATAAGCCAAAGATAATCTCTTAAGAGCCGAGTATCGAGCGGTGCGAGGCGGAAGTCATCTTCGACTTTAGAGGGTCCGGAAGTGTCAATCGAGCAAGGTACATGTTCGAAACTCCTGTGAGTTTTTCTTTGTCATTCCGCGTGCAGACCTCGTTTTGCTCAGTTCTGGTCAATACGGTCCTACTGAGGACCTCCATTTTCGCATTTTGTAGGAACTTCTTGACGCTCTCCTGTTCAATTTGACTTTCCAGAAGTTTCTGAGAATTCCAGCTCTTTATACAAAGGGTGACACGGTTGCCATGGCAAGGGGAGGAGGATGTGAATAAAGGTTGCCATAGTTTCCAGGAGAAAAATTTCCAAGATCCACAAGTCACTTATTCAAATTTCATCCCCCTAAATTCATGATTTCAGAGAATTTATCTATCTTCCTTATTTTACTCCATGATACCATATGTGATATTAAATATAGGTGGGTTCTTAAAAGATTGTTCAAGACGTTTAAATCTTGAATGGTCAACCAATTTTTATGTTCAACACACATGGAAATTTATAAAAATTATTAATATTTCATATACTATATTTTTCAATTGCAACTCTACTAATTGTAGGTTTAAAATTAAAGAGGTTTTAATTTGGGAATTTTACAATTAAAAATAATGCAATTTTTAAGATGTTATAATTAAATTTTCTGTAATTTTTATGATTTACGTTCGAAATTTCTTCAATTTGGAAGTTTTAAAATTGAAAACTTGACCTTTGATATTCAAAATCATCAAAATTTAATAATTTCTATTGATACATCTTTGAAGTTTAAGATATTTCATGACAAACATTCAATACACAAATTTTGAAAATTAAATAATTGCAATTCTGTATTTTTATAATTCTAAAATTTGCAATTGTAACTCTTAAATATTGCAGATCAGAATAAATTGTAAAAATTTGAATTGTAAATCCTTAAAATCTGAAGGTTTTTGATTTTAAAAATTTACACAATAAGTTATATTATTAAGTTTTACAATAAAAAAGCTGTAATTTTCATTACTTAAATTAGGAATTCCTTCAATATGGAAGATTTAGATTTGAAAAATTGACTTTTATTATTAAAAATGATCAAAATTCAAGAATTTTCATTCATGCATATTTAGGCTTCAAAAGATTTTATTTATAAATCTTCCAAATAGAAGGATTTGAAATTGTAAATCGTTAAAATTAAGGAATCTTTAATTTTTAATTATCGATATTGATCTATTTCAAAAAATGTTCTGACAAACATTTAATATAAAAATCTTAAAAATGAAATAATTGGTAATTCCTTTTTTTATAATTAAAAAATTTCAAATTGTTGCTCTTAAAAATTGCATCTCCGAAAAAAATTGTAGAAATTTGAATCGGAAATCCTCAAAATTTAAAAAGTTTGTAATTTCGAAAATTGACAATAAAAGGTTATAGTATTAAGTTTAAGAATTTGAAAAACTGTAATTATGATTACATGAATTAGACATTTCTTCAATATGGAAGATTTATATTCGAAAAATTGACTTTTATTATTGAAAATCATCAAAATTTAAGAATTTTTATTCATGCATCTTTAAAATTCGAAAGGTTTTAATTATAAATCTTCTAAATGGAAGAATTTGAAATTATAAATTGTTGAAATTGAGGAAATTTTTAATTTTAAATTATCAAAATTGAACTATTTCAAAAAATGTTCTTACTTACAAATATTCAATATGAAAATCTTGAAAATTGAATGATTTGCAATTCTATATCTTCATTAAGAATCATAAATAAGATTGTAAATCTTCAAAATCGCAGATCAGGATAAATTGTAAAAATTTGAATTGTAATTTTGATTACTTAAATTATAAATTTTTTCAATATGGAAGATTAAGATTTGAAAAATTGACTTTTATTATTAAAAATCATCAAAACTGAAGAATTTTCCATCATCCATCTTTAAGATTCGAAAGATTTTAATTATAAATCTTCCAAATAGAAAAATTTGAAATTGTGAATCGTTAAAATTAAGGAATCTTTAATTTTAAATAATCGATATTCAACTATTTCAAAAAATGTTCTGACATACATTTAATATGAAAATCTTAAAAATTAAATAATTCGCAATTCCTTTTTTTATAATTAAGAAATTTTCAATTGCTTCTTTCAAAAATTGCAACTCAGGAAAAATTGTAGAAATTTGAATCGTAATTCCTGAAAATTTAAAAAGTTTGTAATTTCGAAAATTTACAATGAAATGTTATAGTAGATATATATTTTTGCAATTTGGAAAACTGTAATTGTGATTACATGAATCAGACATTTCTTCAATATAGAAGATTGAGATTTGAAAAATTTACTTTTAAAATTAAAAATCATCAAAATTTAAGAATTTCTGTGTATGCATCTTTAAAATTCAAAAGATTTTAATTATAGATCTTCCAAAGGGACGAATTTTAAATTGTTAATCATTGAAATTAAGAAATCTTTCATTTCAAATTATCGGAATTGGACTATTTCAAAAAATGTTCTTACTTACAAATATTTAATATGAAAATCTTGAAAATTGAATGATTTGCAATTTTATATCTTCAAAATTCAAAAATTTGCAACTGTCACCTTTAAAATTGCAAATCTTTACATTATTAATCTTCGGAAATTAAAGATTTTTTAATTATCAGAATTAAATTTTGTTCATTTTTATAATTTAAAATTCTTCAAGTTTGATAATTTACTTTCGAAATTTCGTTGTTGAAGATTTTTCAATTTTAACTCCTGGAAACTATAAAATTTTTAATTGTGGATCTTTAAAACTAGGAAATTTTTACTTTCGAAAATTAAAAAAAAGTTATAATATAAAATATTACAATTGAGAAAACTTAATTTTGATTACTTACAGCAGACATTTTTTCAATTTGGAAGACATAGAGTGGAAAACTTGACTTTTAATATTAAAAATGTTCAAAATCTAAGAATTTCTATGTATTCTTTTTTAAAATTGAAGAAGTTTCAATGATAAATATTCCAAATTCAAAAATTCGATATATTAAATCGTTAAAATTAAGAAAACTTCAATTTTGAATTATTGAAATTGTATTATTTCCACAAATATTCCAACTTACAAATATTTAATATAAAAATCTTAAGAATTTAAAAATTTACAAAAAAAAAAGTTATATTATTAAGTTTGACAATGAGAAAAGCTGTAATTTTGATAGCATACATTAGAATTTTTTTTTGCATTTAGAAGATTTAGATTTAAAAGCTTGAATTGAAAAAATTTCAGATCTTTATGTTGTAAATCTTTTAAAATTAATGATTCTTTTAATTTTTTAAATCAAAATTTTCGTAAATGATGATTTACATTTGAAGTTTCTTCTATTTGAAAAATTTAGAATTAAAAACCTGTCTTTTGATCTTTAAGATCATCCAAATTTAAGAATTTTTATTTATACATCCTTAAAATTGAAGTCTTCAATTGTAACTCTGCGAAATACCTTCATGGAATCGTTTCTCATAATTTAAACAAAAAATTCTGTAACCTTTTTTTTTGCAGTGCCGAACTGCTTGCCACCCCTTATTCCTGACTTATTTCTCAACTACATGAAATTCCAAGTAGAATAGGCCATTTAAACTAGCCACACATGTTGATAAGTGGTAAAAGTCATTTTAAGATATCCCGCGGGAAACCAAGTAGTGACAGTAAATTTCAGTCAGGCAATTCTTGAAATATTTGTGATATTGAAACAATTGTCTGGTTTAGATATACTTATACTACTTAAGGTCCAATATGCTTGACTTACAGTAATGTATA
>CAKNYM010051486.1:152923-180397 GCA_932195095.1 Andricus curvator
CCAATTTTCAAATCTATATACAATACATATTCAAAGGATTTTCATAGGGAGAGTGGAGGGGGTAAAAACAATGTTTAATTAATGAATTATTCTCTACGAGCGGTTTGTTAGACTTGAAAAGGGTGTTATATTTATTCATTTTGTGTTTATTTAGTGTTAGTTGAAGTTAGTGTACATTAAACAATGAAAAACGTGATTTTTTTTTATAAACATTGTATTTGTTTAAATAATCATTTTTTGGCGATGATTGAAAATAGTCCTGGGGGTATTTCATTGATGTATCTAGAAATGTGCTTGAATCTAGTTTCAGAGTGATACATTTGTTTATATTGAATTCCGAATTGTTTATAACAATTAAATTGTTTAAAAATCATTTTTTTTGCATAATTCGAAAAACTCCTAGAGATATGGCTGAGGCGAATCCAGATATGTCTTTATTTTTTTGATAGGATAATTACTTTTTTTTAAATAAATTCCCCAATTTTCAAATCTATATGTATAGCTAAATTCAGGGTCGTAAAATTTTTTCATTAACATCATTCAAAGTTGATGCAAGAACAGAAAAGACGTGTTGATTCGAGACGAATCAATTGACCTGTGATATTGATATATTTTATTGAAGAGTAAGGAATCTATGGTAATGTTTAATATTAGAAAATACGGTTTTTCATAGTAAAAATTTTGTTTTCAACATAATTAAAGTTGATGCAACGATATAAAAGATTCCTTTGTTCGAGACAAATCGATTAACCTACAATTATAATACATTCTATTAAAGAGTAGGGAAGTTATGGTAATTTATTTATTTTTAAAATTGATTTTTATAGTAAAATTGATCTCATTCTCATAATTTAAAGTTGATGCAAGAGAAGAAAAGTTGTATTGATTCAAGGCTAATCGATTGACCTATAACATTGATAAATTTATTGAAGAGTAAGGAAGCTATGGTATTGTATAATATCTGAAAACATGATTTTTTGCAGTAAAACTTTTTTCACTAACATAATTAACAATTGATGCAAGAATAGAAAAGTTTCCTTGATTCGAGGCAAATCGATTGATTTATAATATTAATACGATCTATTGAAGATTAAGAAAGTTATGCTCATTTATAATATTTGAAACATGTGTTTCAAACAGAAAAACTTTTTCCATTGTCATAATTCAATGTTGACAGGCGACAGAACCTGTCCCTTCCCTTTTCCAGCTCGAAAAATTATCATTTCGAATACAAAATTTGATGTGTCTGATTTGTCTTTGCATTTAAGAAATTTTTTGTATTATTTTGTAATTTTGTATTTTTTGTAAATTTCTTTTTTTAAATTGATCAAAATAAAGACTTTCGTTTTTCTATTAATGAACCAAATAACTAATGCTTCCTCTATGAGGAAGCAAAGTGCTCGTGAAATGAGCACCATATAATTATAAATACAAAGTTGAAAGACTCGAGATCGAATTCACAGCTAGTTTGTAAAACTTTTTTCACTAGGGAAAATTGTCAACTTTCTGAAATAAGAAGTTTTTGGATATAAGTCAGATATGATTTACTTGTAAATCTGACCTCAATATAGTTCTGTCTCCATGCAGATTGTAACTAGGGTATAACATCCCTCACGCCTGTCCCACTCCCTAGTCGCATCTTCCGGTCTGCTTATGAATAACAGACACCACAACATCCCCCGTGCCAACGAGATGTGCCATGCATGTAAATGTTCTGGGAGGTGCTTTTAAATCAATGTTCATACACGTATCGTACATACGAGTAAAGGGAGTGCAACTTGCGTGTTCCTCAAAGGAATATGAGCTATAGGGTGATAAAACAGTTGCGATTTATCGTGTTTTGTTGTAGGCTGGGGACAGCAAAAAAGACTAATGTAACACACTGAATACATGATTTACATGAGAGACCAAGGCACCAATAGTTTGTCCTAACGGCTCTTGTTTTTCAGGAATGTGGAATGGGGATGTTGCATGAAATCAGATAAAAAGATACTTTCATGCTTTAGCAGCTCATTAACATATTCCAAGAAGGAAGAATTTTGTATTCAATTAGAAAAATGTTTTTTTTTTCGTAATAAAGTTTGAATATGGCGCCCGCTCGCGGCATTTTTCGCTGGACGCATAGATTGGCTACATCCATGTGACGTCATTCTTGGCGGGAAAATTCAAACCACATAAATTATGCAAATTTTTTTCTTAAATAAAAATGGGTTATACACATGCGTCAAATCTGTTCGAATATGATCTAATCGACGTAAGCTAGAATTTTTTTTAAAGTATTGAAAACCTAAAAAAAATGTTGTCTTTCCATATCGTTATTCACTGCTTCAAGTTTCTAAAAATATGTTGATCTCATTTCATTCAACATCCCCATTCCATTTGAATTTTTCAGGGAAGCGAAAAAACATTCGGTAAAATCAAAATCTTTTTGAAGACAAAAGTCCTCTTCTGACCTGAAGTGTTTCTCAATTAGGGCCAAAAAAAGTTTGATCAGAAAAAGTTATCCAGTTCCGAGGAATAGAATTTGGAAGCTGCGAATCGCGATAAGAAGTTCAATTTTCGGCTCAAAAATAAAAATAAATAAAAACTAGCTTCGAAAATTTTAAGTTGCTTGATTGGAAGAAAATGAGTTTAATCAGAACCAAATTGACTCCACTGGGGAAGGAAAAAGAAAGGAGAAGATTTTTTTTTCTCAACAAATTTAATTTGAAAATTTTTTTAATTCATAACTCCCTCTAGTCTGAGGACGTTAAATATTTTCTGTATTAGAGGATATAACTTTGATCGACATGAGGATCCTGAACGAGAATAAAAAATTTTTGATTCCAAAAAATTATTCTGTTCCGAGAAAATAAGTATTTAGTGTGACGGTTAAATTGAAAACAAAATATTTAAATTTTCAACAAAAAGCTGACTTTCTAACCAAATATTTGAATTTTTAACCTAAGAAAATGAAAAAAAAAACAATATTAATAATTTATTGATTTAATTTATTTATTTTATATATATATATATATATATATATATATATATATATATATATATATCACATTCATATTTTTTTATATTAATTTTACTTAATAATTTAATAATTTCTACCGAAAAGGCTAAATTTTTAAATGAAAGAGGCGAATTTTCAACCAAGAATTTGTTATTCTCTACCAAAAAAGACGAGTTTTCAAAAAAAAAAAAAAACATTAATTTTTAAACAAATCTTTGAACTTTCTACTAAAAAAGAGAAATTTTTAACCAATAATCCAAGAATTAAATTTTTAATAAAAGAAATTCAATTTAAACAATAGAAACCCAATTTCGAACAAAATAGTCAAATTCGTAATCTAAGACGTGAATTTTCAACCAGAATGATGAATTTTCCAACCAAAAAGACAAATTTTGAACAAATGAAGATTGTATTTTCAACCCAAAAATATTAATTTTCAACATGTAAGTTAATTTTTAACCAAACAGTTGAATTTTAACCAAGAAAGAGAAAATTACAAACCATTAGGATAAGTTTCCTAAAAATAAAGACGAATTTGCAATTAACAAAGATCAATTTATAACCAAAAATGGAAAATTTACATTTTTCAGTAAAAAAAACATAATTTTAAGCCAAAAAGAAGGATTTTGAAGAAAATAGGTAAATCTTCAATCAAAGCGATATACCTTCAACAAAAATTTTTTTTTTATTAAAGTACTTTAAATTTACTCCTGTAGTTTCATTTTCAATGGCAATCATGAATCTTGAACTGAAAAAGTTAAATTTGCAGTCTAAAAAATTAA
The DNA here is from genome assembly GCA_932195095.1 of Andricus curvator. Classification (NCBI taxonomy): domain Eukaryota; kingdom Metazoa; phylum Arthropoda; class Insecta; order Hymenoptera; family Cynipidae; genus Andricus; species Andricus curvator. The sequence continues at coordinate 156,707 of CAKNYM010051486.1, forward strand.
TTTTCAAAAAACAAAAATAATTCTCAACCAAAGAGATGAATTTGAGAAACTTAATTTTGAGCAAAAAAAAAACAATTTTCATCAAAATCGGTAAATTTTAAATCAAAGCAATGTACCTTCAGCAACAAAAAAATCAATTTTCATTAAAGTAGTTTAAATGTACTTCAGTACTTAAATTTTCAATAGAAATCACCAATCTTCAACAGAAATAATTAAATTTTCAGGTAAAAAAATTAATTTCCAATTAAAAGAAAAAGAATTGTCAACCAAAAATGAAATAGTTAGATTTGCAGTTAAAATATTAATGTCAAGCAAAAAAAGAAGAAAAGATTTTTCAATAAGTAGTTATATTTTCAACAAAACAGTTAAATTTTCAAACAAAATATGATTTTTTAACAAAATTGGTGAATTTACGAGCAGATAATCCGATTTTTAGCTAAAAATATAATTGTCAGGAGGAAGAAACTGAAAAAACGAAATGGAAATAAAAATAAGAAGCAATTAGCAAGAATTAAGAAGTAATTAATTAATTAACAATTAACAAGTCTATAAGTAGCAGAAAACTAAATATTTTTTCCCTAAATAAACGATAATAATATCGAAAAATATCGATTCTGATAGGAATAAAAAAAATTAAGTTAAAAGAAGTTTTAAAAAGTTTGATTTTTTTTGTAAAAATGAAGATTTTAGGTTAGAATTGGATTGGTAGTTTGGTAATACAAGAAACAGCAAATAGTTGTATTTAAGTGCTTTTTGTTTAAAAAAAAATATTTCATTTTCTTAATGCATTGGAAAACTTTTGGGAAGAGGAATATGACCAGGAAAAGTTTACCAAGCAGAAAAAAAATTATAATGTGTTCAAAAAAAAATGTTTATCCTTTACCTACTACCCCTCACTTCCCCTACTTTCTATCCCCTCATTACCCCACCCTCCTTTTCCCACTAGTTCCCTCCCTGAATTTCCTATCACTCTTCCTACTTCCCCTTCCATCATTTCCCCTCACTATCCCTCAATTACACTCCCCTCACTTTCTGTCACTTCTTCTCACTACTTCTACCTTTCCGCCCACTATTTTTCCTCACCTCATACCCATTAACTTACCCTGGTTTGACTTCCACCATTTCCGCTACTTTCCCTCCCATAATTTCCCCTCATTTCCCTTAATTCTCCTCCCATAATCCACCCCCCCCCCCCTGAAAGGAGAAAAAGAAGAAGAAGATGGGAGACAAGTACAGAGAGTCAGTTATCTAGTCTTGATTAGTTTCGATTTCCTAAAAAATTTTGATGCAAAAATTCAATTCGCGTTAAAAATTTTGGTTATCTCGTTCTGTACTGCAACTCTTCATTCATGAATTTGAGAATTGTTGGTTATAAGAAAGAAAGCTCTCGTCGCTTACAAGAGGAGTTGAGGAACAAAAGGGAGAAGGGTTTTGTAGCCTATTAAGACGTTAATTTAGTGGTTTAAAATCCCCCTCTTATACACTTCCACCTCTAACAACTACATTCCCTTACTTCCCACTCCTCACTTCACCCTTTGCTTCTCGCTTTCCTAGCTAAAACCCCACTACACCTACTTCTCTTTCTCATCCATTACTGCCCCTTGCCTACTCATCCTAATTTATAATCATTTTCCCTGATACCCCTCACTTCTCCTACTTCTCCATCCTTTATTACGCCTCACACCCTCTAGTTCCCCTCTCTTGATTTTCTATCATTTTTTCATCTTTCTCTTCCCTCATGTCCCCTCACTATCCCTCAATTAATCTCCTCTCACTTTCTCTTACTTCTTCTCACTTCCCCTACTTTCCCGCTCATTATTTCCCCTCATCTCATCTCCAGTCACTTACACTAGTTTCCCTCCAACGATTTCCACTTCTTTCCCTTCCATAATTTCCCCTCACTTCTCCTACTCCTCCTTCCATAATTTCGCCTCCTAAAAAGAAGAAACAGATCGGAGACAAGTACAGAAAGTTAGTGATCTAATCTTGATTTGATTTTCTAAACAAATTTTATGGAAGAACTCAATTTGCGGTAAAAATTTTGGTTATCTGGTTCGGTACTGCAAACCTTCATTTATGGAAATGAGGAAAGCTCTCGTCGCGTACAATAGGAGTTGAGCTACGAAAGGGGGAAGGGTTTTGTAGCCTATTAAGACGTTAATTTAGTCATTTAAAATCCCCCTCTTATACAATCCCACCTCTGACCCCTACATCCCCTTACTTCCCACTCCTCACTTCAACCTCTGCCCTACCTTCCTCAATATCTTTATCCTTTACTTCCCCATCTCCTCGCTTCCCTAGCTGAAACTCCACTACAGCTACTTCTCTTTCTCACCCATTACTGCCTCTTGCCTACTCATCCTAATTTACAATCATTTTCCCTGCTTCCCCTCACTTCTCCTACTTCTCCATCCTTTATTACCCCTCACACCCTCTAGTTCCCCTCTCTGGATTTTTTATAACTTTTTCATCTTTCTCTTCCCTCATGTCCCCTCACTAGCCCTCAATTAAACTCCCCTCACTTTCTCTTACTTCCTCTCACTTCCCCTACTTTCCCGCTCATTATTTCCCCTCATCTCATTTCCAGTCACTTACACTATTTTCTCTCCAACCATTTCCACTACTTTCCCGCCCATAGTTTCCTCTAACTTCCCCTACTTCTCCTCCCATAATTTCCGCTCCTCAAAGGAAGAAGAAGATGGGAGACAAGTACAGAGAGTTAGTTATCTAGTCTCGATTTGATTTTCTAAAAATTTTTTATGGAAAAACTCAATTTGCGGTAAAAATGTTGGTTATCTAGTTCGGTACTGCAACCCTTCATTTATGGAATTGAGAATTGTTAGTTATAGGAAAGAAAGATCTCGAAGCTTAAAAGAGGAGTTGAGCCATGAGAGGGGGAAGGGTTTTGTAGCCTATTAAGACGTTAATTTAGTCGTTTAAAACTTCCTCTCTTATACAATCCCACCTCTAACCCCTACATTCCCTTACTTCCCACTCCTCACTTCACCCTTTGCCATCCCTTCCTCAATATCTTTATTCTTTACTTCACCCTCTCCTCGCGTCCCTAGCTGAAACTCCCTTCACCTACTTCCCTTTCTGCCCCTTTCCTACTCATCCTCATTTCTAATCATTTTCCCTACTTCCCCTCACTTACCCTACTTCTCCATCCCTCATTACCCCTTACACCATCTAGTTCCCCACCTTTGATTTTCTATCACTGTCTCATCTTTCTTTTCTCCCATGTCCCCTAACTATCCCTCAATTAGACTTCACTCACTTTCTCTTACTTCTTCTCACTTCCCCTACTTTCCCGCTCATTATTTCCCCTCATCTTAGCTCCAGTCACTTACACTAGTTTCCCTCCAACCATTTCCACTACTTTCCCTCCCATAATTTGCCCTCACTTTCCCTACTTCTCCTCCCATAATTTCCCCTCCTAAAAAGAACGAGAAGATGGGAGACAAGTACAGAGAGTCAGTTATCCAGTCTTGATTTGTTTTGATTTTTTAAAAAATTTGTATTCAAAAACTCAATTTGCGGTAAAAATGTTGGTTATCTAGTTCTGTACTGCAATCCTTCATTTATGGAATTGAGAATGGTTAGTTATAGGAAAGAAAGCTCTCGACGCTTAAAAGAGAGGTTAAGAAATGAAAGGGGAAAGGGTAAAAGAGAAACAAGAATATTGCATCGAGCATCTTAATTGAAAGGAATTTCGCCAAGTTGAACAACTTCGATGTTGTTCTTCTGATAAAATCCTGCCGGAAGAAAAAAATTAAATACCTTCTGTCAGGAAAATAAATGTAATAACTGTCTGCTCTCGAGGAATACTTCTTTGAGTTAAATGTAATCCACAATTCGTTATAAATTCTTTTAGTCTCAGAAGACAGAAGGATTTCCTTCCCAGACTTTGTTACTGGTTAGTCAGTATTTTCTTATCAGGGGTGAAAAATGTTGATAATAAATTAATGGGGATAGCTTCAAATCACTCAGTGAACTCCACCCTGGTGAAAAAATTTTTAAAAGAAAGTACAACATTTCTACAAATGTAATTTATTGTTAAAACATATACTTTTTCGTAAAAAATAAACAAAACTTAACAACAACAAAAAATTTAAATACAAATAGCTAATTTTGTCTAGTATTTTCTTGTAGAAAGTGAAAAAATTAACAATAAAGTACAAGTTTCTACAATTCAAAACTTTGTAGAAACTTTTATTAATATTTTTTTTACTTTGTTGTAGAAATCTACAAGGTATTACAGATAACTAATTTATTAAATTTTATTGTTCTGAATTAAATTTCATTATTTAAATTTATTTATTATTTGAATTTATTTTTTTATTAACTTATTATTTAAATTTGATAATCAAATGTTGTACGTTACCATATTAATTGTTCTATTTAACAAATTTTCTATATGTAAGTGAAATTATTGAATTTTGATTCATGAATAACAATTGAACAATTGAAGAATTGAATTTTTTTGAAGTTCTTAGCTCAGTTTTGAGATCCAAACTTAATTTAAAACTGAAAAGGATTTCGAAAAATAAAAATAAATTTAGATTTTTGAAGATTTTGGAACAAAAGTTTTAAGCTTTTTATTGATCTTTAGAGGTTTTGAGAAAATAAAAAAAATTTTAACTTTGCTGGAAAATTTAAAATGATGTTTATTTTTTAAAATTAATTTAAAGAGAATATTTGAAAAGATTTCAAACAATTTTTGAATAATAAATTACAATTGAAGAATTAGTGATTTTTAAAATAATCGAGTAAGTTTAAGATATATTTAGAAGTTTTAAAAATATTTTAAAATAATTTGAAACGTGACAAGATTTCAAATTATTTAAAGCACCATGAAGATTTTTGAAGATGTCGAACACAAAATTTATAAGCTTTTTAAGCATTTCGAAAGGTTTTGAATGAATAAAAAATTTGTATCAAAATTTCTAGAAAAACTAACAATAATTCTTGTTTGAAAAATTAAATTTTAAAAGAATACTTAATAATATTTCCATAATTTTCAAAAAATAATCTGGATGATTTTAGGGTAATTTTTTTGCTTTTAGAACATTTTCTAAAAAATTTTGGGAAAGTTCGAGTTCCAAGATAATAAAATTATTATAAGATTTCTAGAAAATTTTAAAATTACTTTTTTTGTAACAAATTTTAAATCACATATTTAAAAAGATTTCAAAACAAATTTAATGTATAAATTAATGATTCTAGCTTAAAATTGCTTAAAATGACATAATTTGGAAAATTTATACATTTTTTCATTCATTCTTCAATTTATAACATTGAAAATGATTTGGTGATTTTTTTTTTAAATATTTTAACTGTACAATGTATAAAAGTTTTCAACAAAGTACATGATATTTCAACCAAAAAGATCAATTTTCACACAGACAATTAATTTTCTAATAGAGGAAATGAATTTTTAACAAAATACATCAATTTTCAACAAACTAGTTTAATTTTTAACCAACGAATTGAAATTATAAGTAAACAGTTAATTTACAACCAAATAGTTTAATTTTTGATTAAAATTATGAATCTCCCACCAAAAACATTACTTTTTCACAAATTAGTTTGACTTTCAACTGAATAGTTAAATTTTCAGTCAATAAGTATTTTTTTTACCTAAAAACAGTGGACTTCAACTAAAACATACGAATGTTCAGCAAAAAAGAAAAAAAATTCAAAATTTTTAATTTTCATTCCAAAAAGACGAATTTTCTAGAAAGCAGTTGAATTTTTCAACCAAAAATATCGATTTTTAAAGAAATAGTTAACTTTTATCCAATTAGTTGGATTTTTAACTCAAGTTTTTAAATTTTTGACAAAATGATAGAATATTTGATCCACAAAATGAGTTTTCAAACAAAAAAATTATAAAATAGAGAAATTATAAACTTGTAAGCCTTACTTTTCATTAACACATTTTCTTTTCTAAATTACGCTTATTTAAGTAACAGAATTTATAGGTATGTTTATTTTCTAAGCTTATGAAATATCATCAAGATTTTGTCCAAATTAAAAAAAAAACGCATTAGAAAATTTGGGGATGACCTTTAAACTTCAACTTCAGTTTATGGAAAATTCCCTATCGACGATAAAATTTATTTCTGAATGTTTCTGAATATTATTGAAGATTGTTGATGATTTCAAAATATTTCGAAAAAGAAACTCGCAGTTTTGAAGGCAATTTTGAAAATTTTTGCAGGCTTGAAAAAAAATTGTAAAAAAACATGAAATTATTTAAAAATATATTTCAAAGTTTCAGAAGTTTTGAGAAGATTCAAAAATAATTTTGAAGAAAAAATTACAACAAAATTGAAAGAAAACATAAACTTTTAACAAATTTTTTAAATAAAATTTGAGAGCTTTTTCAGGATTTTGAAAGGTTTCAAAAAATTTTAAAAATGTTCTAAAATTTCTGGGTATATCTAGAGCGATTCTTTATTCGGCAAAATTAACTTTAAGAGAATATTTAAAATGATTTCAAGATAGTAAAAATTTTTTTCAAAATTGTCAAAAACGAATCCGGAAGATTTTAAGAAAATTTTGGGAATAATTTGAGTCAGTTTGAAAGATATTTTAAATTTTGGAAGTTTGGAGGAGATTAAAAAATAATTTAATTTGAAAACATTTTAACACAATTGAAACAAAATTTAGATTTTTATAAACTTTTAAATAAAATTTTGAAGTTTCATAAGGATTTTTGAATGTATCAAGTCTTTTTAAAAAATTTCTTAAGATACCTAGGAATATCTGAAGCGATTATTTACTTTGAACATGAATTTTGAGAGAATATTGAAAATGCTTTCTAAACATTGGAAAAGATTTTGAAAATTGCCAAAAAGGAATCCGGAAGATTTCAGGAAAATTCTGGGAATAATTCAAGTCAGTTGGAAAGATATTTTGAAATTTCAGAAGCTTTGAGGAAAATAAAAATATGTTGAAACTTTGAAAGTTTTCCGAAAATTTGTAAAATATTAGTAAATTTTTTCCAAGTGTCAACAAGTCAAAATATCTTTTAAGTTGACACCAATTTTCCCTATAGTACTATATTATATATAGTTTGGTTTTAAATTAATTTTTTTTTTAAATTTAATTTATATTGTTGAAAATTAACTTTTTTGTTGAAAATGTATTTTTCGGATGAAATCAACTATTTTTAATTAAAAATAAATAAAACCCAGCCACTTTTTCCTATTATTCAGTTCGTGCTGGTATCCATCTCGTACTGGTTTCCTCTAAGCATTTCCGTTTCGAGAACGACTCGCTTGAAGTAAGTTATAATGCGACTAGCACAAGTGAAATCCCTCATTGAATCAGTTCGTGTCACGCTCAACGCTTTCGCATGTACTCAACTGTATGACAGTATCATAATGTCCCCAGTTTCAGTTATTGTTAATTTTCAGGTCAAAACCCATGATATGTGGAGTCCTTGAGTCACGTTGAATAATTTATCCTCCTTTAGCTCCTACCCCTGATGAAAACATTTTCACAAAAAAAAAGAAAATCTATTTTACAGAAATGTACAAATAAATTCATTTTATTACATTCCCATACTTTCCCACCCCACACTTTAAACTTCGCTTCCCGTCCTTTCCCCAACTTCTTTCTTCTCATCTTTCTCCTCTTATTAGTTGCAAATCTATTACTCCCCTTTCCACCCCCTCATTTGCCCACACTTTCGAACCCTTCAAATTAAAATACTTCCTTTACTTTCTCTCTCCTCATATACTATCTCCTCCCCTACCATAAGTACCCCTCACTTCCCCTCTCCTCATTTCTCCTCACTTTTACTACTTCCCCTCACTTCCCATACCTCTCCTTATTTTGCAACACTTTCCTCCGTCCGTCATTTTACATCCTTTACTCTACTACCTTAACCTTCGTTTCTCCTCACTTCCCCTCTTTCTCCTTCACTAATTGTCACTTACATACTTCTTCACCATCATTTCTCCTCACTTCCGCTAGTTCCCCTCACTTCCCATCTTCCTCTTCACTTGACAACACTTTCCCTCGTCCCACACTTTTACTACTTCCCGCCCCTCATTTGACATCTATTCCTCTTCTTCCCTAACCCTCATTTCTCCTCACTTGATCTGCTTCTTCTTCACTCATTTTCCCTTACTTCCCCACCATCATTTCTCCTCACTTCCAGTACTTCCTCTCACTTCCCGTGACTCCCTCAACTGGACAACACATTTTCTCGTCCCTCACTTCTACTACTTTCCTACCCTTATTTCACATCCATTCCTATACTCCCCTAACTTTCATTTCTCCTCACTTCCACTACTTCCCCTCATTTCCCATCCTCCTCTCCACTTGAAAACCCTTTCTTTTATCCCAAACTTCTACTACTTTCCGCCCCTTATTCGACATCTATTCCTCTACTTTCCTAACCCTCATTTCTCCTCACTGCTTCTACTTCTTCTTCACTAATTTTCTCTTACTTCCCACTATCATTTCTCCTCATTTCCACTACTTCCTCTCACTTGTCATACCTCCCTTAACTGGACAACACATTTCCTCGTTCCTTACTTCTACTACTTTCCTCCCCTTATTTTACATCCATCCTCATACTCTCCTAACTTTCATTTCTCCTCACTTCCACTACTTCCCCTCACTTCCCATACTCCTCTTTACTTGATAACACTTTCCCTCGTCCCACACTTTTACTACTTCCCACACCTTATTTGTCATCTATTCCTCTACTTTTCTAAACCTCATTTCTCCTCACTTTTTCTACTTTTTCTTTACTAATTTTCCCTTACTTCCCCACTCTCTTTTCTCCTCAATTCCACTACTTCCGCTCACTTCCCATACCCCCCTTAACTGGACAACACACTTCCTCGTTCCTTACTTCTACTACTTCCCTCCCCTTATTTTACATCCATTCCTATACTCCCCTAACTTTCATTTTTCCTTACTTCCCCTATTTATCCTCCACTAATTGTCACTTCACCACCATCATTTCTCCTCACTTCCACTACTTACCCTCACTTTCCATACTCCACTTTACTTGACAACACTTTCCCTCGTCCCACACTTCTACTACTTCCCGCCCCTTATTTTAGATATATTACTCTACTCCCCTGACTTTCGTTTCTCCTCATTTCCCCACCACTGATTTCTCCTAACTTCTTCTACCCCCTCCTCTCGTTTCTCATAACTGCCCCTACTTTCTCTACCCACCTTATTTCTTTGATTATCCCTTCTCCTCACCTCTTCCTTAGCTTCTTATCACTTCCACTCTCCTCAGTTACATTTCCTTACTTCCCATCATTTCCCCGACACTCCTATTTCCCCTACCTAATTTTCCCTACTGCCCCTAATCTCACTTTACCTCCTTTCCTTCCTATCATTTTCTCTACTCTCCCATCCCTAATTTCCCCTTAATTTCCTACGTAATTTCCAAATTACTTCCCCTTCGTGGAAAAATTTTTCTGTCTATATTCTTATTTTATTGTAATTTTAGTTTTCAACAAGAATTTAAGGAAATGCAAGATAAAGGAATTCACAGGTTTTGCAGCCAAAAAGATATTCCTTTTAGACCTAGGCTGAAAATAATTGGAATATTGAAATAAGATAATTTCACATAAGACGTGTAAATGAACTCTGAACTATATTTGAACTTTAAAAAAATGGCAGAATAGTAAAAGATATTATTCGTTATCAAAAAACAAAACACTCAAGTTGTGAGATTTTTCTAAATATGTATTTTTGAAAAAGCTCTTAACATAAGTCTTTATTTGTTAGATAACAAGTATTGTCTTTTAATATTATACAATTCTTTCAAACTTTAAACATAAAAGCTTTTTTGTAATAAAAATCATTTGCGCACCTTAACTCAAAATTATCCCATTGCAATATTCTTAATTTAAATAATAATAAATAATTAATAATTATAAACTAATAATAAAAATAATTTGAAAACTAACAACTGTTTGGCTACAAGAACTGTACATTTCTGTACCTTCTTTTGAAATTAATTTTTTTGAAAATTTTTTTAGGAAATTAAAATAATAATAAAATACAACAATATACAAAAAAAAGTACAAAATTGGTCCGAAAATAGACAGAAGTTGCACTTCCCTGTAATTTTTGTTATAATTTATTGTATTTATTTATAGGTTACTGTAAAACTGGTTTCAGTTTTTTTTATCGAAAATTCATAATATTTTTGGTTGAAAATTAGGTTTTTTCTTACTGAAAATTTAACTATTCCACTTCTGCTTGCAAATTGATCTTCTTTAATTGAAAATTCAAATATTTGGTTCGAGATTGATCTTTTTTAGTTCAAAATTCAACTGTTTGGTTTAAAATTTTATTTTTTGTTGTTTACAATTTCAGTATTTTGTTGAAAATTCAATTTTTTTTTTTAATTTATCTACTTGGTAGAAAGTTGCACTAATTGCTTAAAAATTTAATTTTTCGTAAGATTAACCTCTTTGGTGGAAAATTTAACTACTTTCTGATAACGCTTCTTTTAGTGAAAGATTAATATTTTAATTTCAAAATTGAACTGTCACATTTCTGGGAAAAAATGTATTCCTTACGAGGTTGAAAATTGGTTGAAAATACTTCTCTTTAATAAGTTTAATTACCTAAAATTTCAACGATTTCATTTTTGACTGAAAACCGATTTTTTAAATTGAAGATTGATCTTTTTCAATAAAAAATACAACTGTAAGATTGAAAATTCTTCTATTTTATTAAAATTTGTCTTCATTGGTACAAAGTTAAACTTCTTTGTCGAAAATTTATCTTTTCAGTTGAGAGTTGAATTATTTTGGTGAAAATTAATTTAATTCAATAAATTGTTAACGATTCCATTTATGGTTAAAAACTGATTCTTTTATTTAAAAATTGATTTTTTTTTGGTAAAAAATGCAACTGTATGGTCAAAAATTCTTCTACTTTGTTGATATTTTGTTTTCTTTGGTCGAAAGCTAAACTTGTTGGTAAAAAAAACTTCATTTTCTTAGTTGAGGACTATTTTGCCCGGAATTCTTATTTTCGTCATTTTTAATAGAATATTAGTCTTTTTGATAAATAATTTTTTTTTTAAATTGAACTATTTGGTTACAAATTTCTATTTTCTTATTTAAAATGCATCTACTTGGTTGAAAGTTGAACAACTTTGTTGAAAATTAATTGTTGTTGTTAGGAAACACATCTTCCGTGGAAAATTCAACTATTTTATTTAAAAAATTCATCTTTCCGATTGAAGATTCACTATTTTCTAAAAAAAATCGTCTTTTTGGTTGAATAAATTGGTTTAAAATCTATTTTTTCTTAAATTCATATTTTTTGGGTAAGAATTTAACTTTTTATTATAAAATTATCTTTCTTGTTTTAAATATTTAAATTCATATTCCCGGTTTTAAAATTCAACTTTTTTGTAGATAATTCTTCTTCTGGCTACGGAATTGAAATATAAATTCATTTTTTGGTTGACGAGTCAAATATTTTGTTAAAGATTCGTCTTTTAGGTTCAGAAAATTGGTTGAAAATCCATTTTTTTTAAATTCGTCTTACCGGCTTGGAAATTCATATTGTTAGTTTTAAATTTAACACTTTTGATAGAAAATTAATTATTATGTTAAAAATTAAACTATTTATTTCAAAATTCAATTTTTTCGTAGAAAATAACCTTTTTTGTTTGAACACATTTGCGGATTCAACGATTTTGTTAAAAAGTGTTCTTTTTGGTAAAATTCAACTGGTTGGAAATTCTTTTTCTTTTTTTAAAAATTATTTTTCAAACTGAAAACTTAACGATTCTATTTTTCGTTAAAAACTCATCTTTCATATTTAAAAATGTAGAAAAGTGAAAAAATTAGAAATAAACAAAAAATTTCAAACTGAATTATTTGAAATAGTTTTATTGTTGAATCGTTAATATTACAGAGTGTTAAATTAAAACTTCGGAAGTTACAATTTTAGTTGTTTTATTTAACAAATTTTCAATATCTGAGAGAAAAGGATTTCGAAAAATAAAAAAATAAATTCAGATTTTTGGAGATTTCGAAATAAGATTGTCAAGCTTTTTGTAGATTTTTATAGGTGTTAAGAAAATAAAATAAAAATCTCAAATTTTCTGGGAAAATTTAAAATGATGTTTTATTTCGAAAAATGCATTCTAAAAGAATATTAAGAAAGATTAACGAAACTTTTTGGAATGATAAATGACAATTAAACATTTATTAATTTCGAAAATAATCCAGTAAATTTAAAATATATTCCGAAATTTTGAAACGATCCCAAAATAATTTAAAACGTGAAAAGATTTCAAAACATTTAAAACACACGGTAGATTTTTTAAGATGTCGAACACAAAATTTATAAGCTTTTTAAGTATTTTGAAAGGTTTTAAATTAATAAAAAATTTGTATCAAAATTCCTAGAAAAACTAACAATTTCTTTGTTGAAAAATTATTTTCAAAAGAATATTTAATAAGATTACGAACATTTTCAAAAAAGGATTTTGATGATTTTGAGGTAGCCTGAAAAATTTGCAAATGATTTTTTTAAACAAATTTTTGAGAGAATATTAAAAAAATATTTAATATTTTAACTTTACAATTTATAACATTTGAAATTTGAAATTTGAAATTTTGCAGTTTAGCAGCTTTTAATTAAGAAATTTTCACTCGTAAAGTTTTAAAAGCTTTTGTTGTATACGCGAAAATGATCGAGCGTTGGAATTAACGATTGCTATATATTTGAAAAAAAATTCAAACGTAACGTTTTTGGTTTTTTTGATAACAAAAAAAAAGTACGAAATTCGTCTCAATAATAGAAAAAAATTGTACTTTCCTGTAATTTTTGTATCATCATTAGAGAATAACCGGAAATATTTAACGTCTTTTCAGACTAGATGGAGCTATGAAAGAAAAATTATTTTAAATAATTTTTTCCTAAAAAAAGATCTTCTCCTTTTACTCCACTGGGAATCGAACCACAGAACTACTGATTTCCGGTCAGGTGCTTTCCCATTAAGCTACTAGAGAGATTGAGAAAAGAAACTTTTTTCAGAAATACACGCATTATTTTGCTAGATGGTACGAATCAAATGTTTCAAGAATTCTGTATTATTATTAGAGAATAACAGAAAATGTTTAACGTCTTTTCAGACTAGATAGAGTTATGAAAGAAACATTATTTTAAATAATTTTTTTCTGAAAAAAGATCTTTTCCTTTAGCGAAATAATGCGTGTATTTCTGAAAAAAGTTTCTTCTCTCGATCTCTCTAGTAGCTTAATGGGAAGAGCACTTAACCGGAAATCAGTAGTTCTGTGGTTCGATTCCCAGCGGAGCGAAAGGAGAAGATCTTTTTTCAGAAAAAAATTATTCAAAGTAATTTTTCTTCCATTGCTCCATCTAGTCTGAAAAGACGTTAAATATTTTCTGTTATTCCCTAATGATAATACAGATTTTTTGAAAAACTTGATTTGTGCCATCTAGAAAAATAATGCGCGTATTTCTGAAAAAAGTTTCTTCTCTCGATCTCTCTAGTAGCTTAAGGGAAAGCAGCTGACCGGAAATCAGTAGTTCTGTGGTTCGATTCCCAGCGGAGCGAAAGGAGAAGATCTTTTTTCAGAAAAAAATTAGTTAAACTATTTTTTTTTTAAATGTCTTATCCATCCCAGATACAAAATGGAATTTTATGAAATATAATATTCTTCGCAGTACATTTCAGAATTGAGAAGTTTATAACTGTCGAGAAAGAAATAAGAAAAATATATTACCTGCCAAGACTTTTATGAGCTCGTCATATCTTCCGCATAAAATATAAGAGCAGACCACCATCCCTTAACATCTCGTAAATCCGAATCGCACTCATTGTACCTAATTCTAATGGACGTGTAATCTGCTTCTCGCTCTTTAGACTCCCGTGAATCTATTATATCTTCTTCATGGAAATCGCTGAATAATAAATGCCTTTCAAGAAAAGTGTATATACCCCAGAGTACTGAATTCGATTCAGATGTACGATCGATCGTAAAAAATTACTTGGAAAAAAGGTCCTTTGAGCTGCTTCCCCTCTCTTATTTACACACCCCTTCCGAAACTTCCCCTACACCAGTTTCCTATCACTTCCCCTCCCCAAATTTCCTAGCACTTCCCCTATTTTCATCTCTTCATCTCCCCTCACTTCACCTAGTTTCCCACCCCCTTTTTCCACTCATTTCTTCTACCTCCACTTTCCTAATTTCCCTCACTTCACCTAATTTATCTTTCCTCACTTAACTATCCTTTTCCTTCATTTCTTCTACTTCCACTTTCCTAATTTCCCTCACTTCACCTACTTTATCTTTCCTCACTTAACTATCCTTTTCGTACCTCCTTCCTAACTCTCCCAACTTCAACTTCCCTCATCATCCTGACTTTCCCTAACCCTCCCTCGCACCCCTATTTTCCTCCCTTATTTCCCACTCATTCTTCCATCGCCATCACTTTACCAGCTACAATCCTCATTTCTCCTTGTTTTCCTTCCTCATTTTCCCGACTTTATCTCCCGATACTTCCCCTCATGGAAAAAAATTACGACGACGGACGGACGGAATCCCGCCGAAACTAGAAGGGTTTCTTCACTTTCCCTCTCCACATTTCCTAGCACTTCCCCTACTCACATCTCCTCATCTCCCCTCACATAACCTAGTAACCCGCCCCTCATTTCCCCTCATTTCCCTTACTTTCACTTCCCTAATTTCCCTCATTTCACCTAATTTATCTTTCCTCACTTCACCATTCTTTTCGTACCCCCTTCCTCATTCTCCCTACTTCACCTCCCCTCATCGCCCTCATCCCCCTTACTTTCTCTAACCCTCCCTCGTACCCCTACTTTCCTCCTCTCATTCCCACTCAATCCCCAATCACCATCACTTTCCCTGCTACAATCCTCATTTCTGCTCCTTTTCCTCCCCTCATTTCGCCAACTTTATCTCCCGACACTTCCCCTCATTGAAAAAAAAGGATGACGGACGGGCGGAATCCGGACCGAAACTAGGAGGGTTTTTATTCTGGGCTATAACAATGAATTGGGTTTGAATAATGAATGTCTTTCAAGAAAAGTGTATACACCCCAGAGTACTGAATTCGATTGAGATGAACGATTAATCCTAAAAAATTACTTGAAAAAAAGATGCTTCGAGCAGCTTCCCCTCTCTTATTTACCCACCCCTTCCGAAACTTCCCCTACTCCCGTTTCTCACCACTTCCCCTCCCCACATTTCCTAGCACTTTCCCTACTCACATCTCCTCATCTATCCTTACTTCACCTAGTTACCCACGTCTCATTTTCCCTCCTTTCCCTCATTTCCCCTACTTCCACTTCCCTAATTTTCCTAATTTCACCTAATTTATCTTTCCTCACTTCACCATCCTTTTCCTACCCCCTCCCTCATTCTCCCTACTTCACGTCCCGTCATCGACCTCAACCCCCTTACTTTCCCTAACCCTCCCTCGCACCCCTACTTTCCAGCTCTCATTCCCACTCATTCTCCCGTCACCATCACTTTCCCTGCTACAATCTTCATTTCTCCTCCTTTTCCTCCCCTCATTTCTCCGACTTTATCTCCCGACACTTGACCTCATTGAAAAAAAGTACGACGGGCGGACAGAATCCAGACCGAAACTAGGAGGGTTTCTACTCTGGGCTATAATAATGAATTGGGCTTGAAGAATCAATGTTTTTCAAGAAAAGTGTATACACCCCAGAGTACTGAATTCGATTCAGATGTACGATCGATCGTAAAAAATTCATTGGAAAAAAGGTCCTTCGAGCTGCTTCCCCACTCTTATTTACCCAACACTTCTGAAACTTCTCCTACCCCCGTTTATCATCATTACCCCTCCCCACATTTACTAGTACTTCCCCTACTTACATCTCCTCATCTCCCCTCACTTCACCTATTTACCAAATTCTCATTTTCCCTCATCTTCCCTACTTCCACTTCCCTAATTTCCCTCACTTCACCTAATTTATCTTTCCTCACTTCACCATCCTTTTCCTAGCCCCTCCCTAATTCCTCCAACTTCACCTCCTCTCATTCCCCTGACTTTTCCTAACCCTCCCTCGTACCCCTACTTTCCTCCTCTCATTCCCACTCATTCCCCCATCACCATCATTTTCCCTGCTATAATCCTCATTTCTCCTTCTTTTCCTCCCCTTCTTTCCTCCCACTAGAAGGGTCTCTACCCTGGGCTATGAAACACTAAAAATATCCAGGATGGATATTTATTTATTATATTATTATTATTATTTTATATTTATTTTTATTTATGGATATTTATTTATTTATATTGATTTTATATTTATTTTTTATATTTATATTTATTTATATATATATTTTTATTTTATATTTATATTTATCCAGGCGGACAATTTCAAATTCCCGGTCATTTTCCGGTTTATCCCGGTCAAGTTTATCAATTTTCTCAGTCAACTAAAAGGAACATTTTCATATTTACCGCTAAACGCAAAATAAATGAATTTTGAAACAAATACTTAAGTTTTCCACTAAAAAATTTCAATTTCCAACAAAAAATGGAATAGCAAAACTTTTAGTGGAAAAAATGGATTTTCAAAAAAAAAAAATGGATTTTCAAGAAAATAGTTCAATTTTCAATCTAAATGATGAATTTTCAACTAAAATGACGAATCTTCAACTGGAATAGTTGAATTTTAAACCAAAAATATGAGTTTTCAACTAGAACAATAAATCTTTAACTGAAATAGTTGAATTGAACAAAAAATTTTTTTTACTAAAAAAGATAAATTGTCAATCAAAACTTAAATAATTGAATTTTCAGTTAAAAAAATTAATGTTCAACTAATTAGATGAATTTTCAACTGAAACTATGCAATATTCAATTGGAATAAGTGGAATTTTTAGTTAAAAAAATTACTTTCCACAAAAAGACGAACTTAAAAAAAAAATCAATTTCCAAAAAATAGTCACATTTTTAAACAAAGTGATGAATGTTCAACTAAAATTGTAAATCTTTAACTGAAATAGTTGAATTTTCAACTAAAATGATGAATCTTTAACTAGAATAGTTGCATTTTTGACCAGCGAGATGAATTTTCAACAAAGAAGATTAATTTCTACCAAAAGTGATTTATTTTCAACTAAAAAACATCCTTTTTCAACTAAAAATTGAATAATTAGATTTTTAGTCAAAAAATTAACATTCAACCAAAGAGATGAATTAATAAAATTATGGAATATTCTACTAGAATAATAGTTACATTTTAAGTTCAAATAAATAATAATTCTCAACGAAAAAAGAAACAGATTTTCAACAAAATAGTTAAATGTTCGGCAAAAAAAATTACTTTTCGTCCAAAGAAAAAATAAGTTTTCAATAAAATAGCTCATATTTCAACGGAAGAAATGAATTTTCAATTAAAATGATGAATCTTGAACCAAAAGAAAAAAAAAATGTTTAGCAAAAGAAGATTAACTTGCAAAATAAAACATAATTTTCTCTCAAAAAAAGAAATCGATTTTCAACAAAATAGTTGAATTTTAAAAAAGATAAATTCCAACCTTAAAAATTAATTTTCCACAATAAAGGCTAATTTTTCACAATGTAAATAAACTTTCAAACAACTAGTTTGATTTCTAAATAAAAAATATCAATTTTCAACCAAATGGTTGAATTTTCATCCAAAAAAGATACATTTTCGACCGATAATAAAATGGTTAAATTTTCTTTTAAGAATCTGGTTCTTAACACACACAAAAAAAACGGATTTTCAGCAAAATAGTTGAATTTTCTACTGAAATAGTTAAATTTTTAGTAAAAAAGATTGATTTTCAACAAATTAGTGACATTTTCAACCAGAGATGAATTTTCAATTAAAATTATAAATCTTTAACCAAAAAAATAATTTGTAACAAAAGAGTTTAACTTTTAACCAAGTGATTGAATTTTTAACTAAAGAAATTCAAGAATAAAAACAATAACTAATTTCTAAATTCATTTTTTGAAAAAAATTGAGGAAATGATTGTTTCTGTGTGTTTGGAATATCATCAATTCGATTCTCAAACTTAAGTCAGGAAAAAAGTCTCAGAGCAAAAAATTGCAGAAGGTTTTTCTTATAGTGGAAAAAAATGAAAATTCAATAATAAATTGTAGAAATCACTTTTCTAATTGATCAAAATTATTAATATAATGAAAACTTGAATTTTTCTGCGATCAGAAGTAGAATCCCGGTTTTTTAATTGAATTCCCGCTCATTTCCCGACTTTTTCCGGGTCCATAAAGTTTCCGGTATTTCCCGGTCAGTTTTTAACCGAAAATAGAACCGTTGAATTTTCATTTTGAAACATTTAGTTGCAATAACAAAAAAACAGGAATTTTGAACCAGTTAAATTCAACTAAAAAGACTAATTTATAAGAAAAAAGAATTGAAGCCAAAAGACGAGTTATCTACAAAAAAGTTGAAATCTTAATTTAAAAATGTGAATTTTTAACTAAAATTATGAATAATCTACAAAAAATTTAATTTAAATAAAAAATAGTTCAATACAACTAAAAAATACAAATTTGTAACAAAATAGTTGAATCCTCAACCAAAAAGGTAAATCTTTTACCAAGAAGTTTAATTTTCTACCCAATAAGACAAATTTCCAAAAAATACAAAGATTTTCAACCATAAAATTTCATTTTTTAATGAAACAGATCAATTTTTAAATAAAAAGATCAGATTTCAATCGCAAATTAAATCGCTTATATTTTCATTAATTAAATAATTTTCTACAATAAAAAAAGGCTTTTCACCTAATTTATTCAACCAAAAAAGAAGAATTTTCAACAAAATAGTTGAATCCTCAACCAAAATGATGAATTTTCAATAAACTAGATTAATTAATTGTTTAGTTTCAAGGCCAAAATACGAATAATTGCCTACAGAGAAAGTAGTGTTTTTTAACCAAAAAGACGAATTTTCTACAAAATTTAATCTTAACTCAAAAATGTGAATTTTTAACTATAATCATCTATATTAAAAACAAAATTTAGCTTGAAATCAAAAATAGTTTGATTTAACTAAAAAATACAAATTTTCAACAAAATAGTCGAATTTTCAACCAAAAATGTAAACTTTCTACCAAGAAATTTAATTTTCTAACAAAGAAGACAAATTTCAACAAAATACAAGAATTTTTAACCATAAAATTTCTTAAAAAAAAAAACCGATCAATTTTCAAATAAAAAAAAACTTTTCAATCGAAAATTGAATCGTTTAAATTTTAGTTAATTAAATCATTTTCAGCCATAAAGAAATTATTTTCAACCAATTTATTCAACCAAAAAAAAAGAATTTTTAACAAAATAGTTGAATATTCGATCAAAAAGATGAATTTTCAACAAACAAAAGAAGACAAATTTCAACAAAATACAAGAATTTTCAACCGGAAAATTGCATTTTTCACTAAAACAGATCAATTTTTAAATAAAAAGATTAGTTTTCAATCAAAAAATGAATCGTTTAAATTTTAGTTATTTAAATCAAAACAATTAATTTGAAATTCAAAAATAGAATAACTAAATTAGCACTTAGAAAAATTAGTTTTCAAACGAAGAAGAAACGAATTTTCAACAAAATAGTTAAATTTTTAACCGAAGTGCTGGATATTCAACTAACAAAACAAATTAATTTTTAACGAAGTAGTGTAACTTTTAATTAAGTACTTGAATTTTCAACCAAGAAGATTAATTTTCTGTCTAAGATGAGGAATTTACTACAAAATAATACATTTTTAACAAAATAGTTCAATATTCAACTAATGAAATGAATTTTCAACAAAGCAGTTTAATTTTTAACCAAGTAGTATAATTTTTAACCAAAAGATTTTTCAACGAAAAAATTAATAGTTGAATGTTCAACTAAAAACGATCAATTTTCAATAAAAAATGGAATGGTTCAATTTTCAGATAAAAAAAATGAATTCTCAAATAAAAAAATAAAAAATTTTTAACAAAATAGTTCAATCTTTAACCAATAAAAAAATTTTTTAACAAACTAGTTCAACTTTCAACAAAGTAGTTGAAGTTTCAATCAAAAGAAATTATGTAATGCTTGAATTTTCAAGCAAAAACGATCAATTTTTAACAAAAAAATTTTTTTTTTTAATTTTGACCATCTTTCTTATTTTAAAAGATAGTTAAATTTTCTTATTCAAGAACATTAAGGTGCAAAATTTGGCTAGTGATAAATAATTATTTATTCATGAAAATAAGCAGACTATTTTAGACTATCATCTCTAATTTAAATAAATAATTTTTATTTTAAAATTTTTCGATGCCTTATATTTGAAATAAACAATTTGAATAGGTAAATCTTTAGGTTTTACTTCGTGCATTAAAAAAATTAAAAATATACCGTTTTTGGTTTTCAGAAAATTTAAAATTAATAGCGTTCAAAATTCAACGATTTTGATATACAAATATTCCACCAACTAAAATTCATCATTTATTAAATTAATTCGTTTCCAAAATGTTTAGAACTGATGGTAATTAAAAATTCATTCTATAGATTTTTAAATAGTTCAATGTTTTTAATGAAAGAAAATAAAAATCCAGGGATATTACTTTTAAAAAATCAACGCACGTTACATGGACCGCGAAGCGAGAGTTCTTTTTACTCCTGGTTAGATCAGGCGGTAGTAGCGCTCCGAATATGTAACAGCAAAGTGCGGGCTCGATTCCTGCTGCCGGCATTTTTTTGCCAATTTATTTTTATTAAGATTATTTTCGTGGAAACTGGCTGTTAAATGTATTTAAATCAATCATTTATTTCCACTTCCACTTTTCCGAAATTCAATTTTTTCTTGTTCTGACAATTAAAATTTCCCAAAAGAAAAGACAACCGACGTGAATTTCCAAAAATTGGAAGTACAAATGAAAGAGTCACATAATCGCCTCCAGGGGGTTGAAATTCTCTTGCATCGCGGTCCATGTAACCTTGATGGATTTTTTTTCAAGATATTTTAATAATTGAAAGTAGTGAACTATGTGTGGATTAAGCCAAGGGCGAGAGCGCAATATTTGTGTGAGAAAGGAGAAAAGGAAGTCAGGAGCTTATAGCGAGGATGAGATGTGGGTGCATAGAGGGTTTTAATAGGTCCTGGCTCGTTAAGGAAAATAGGATGTGTGAATTATGTGGGAAGGGCGAGGCAAGAGTGAAGCACTGGTTGGAGTAGTGCGTAGAGGTGAAAAGGAGTGGGATAAGCATGGATGAGTGCGTAGAGGTGAAAAGGAGTGGGATAAGCATGCAGGTATTGATGCATGAAAGGGGGGATAAAAGGGCAGTAGCATGGGTGAAGGGAGTCTTGGGTAAGATGGAGAAGAAGAGAAGGAAGGAGGAAGAGCAATGGAGAAGGAAAGATTGTAAATAGAGGAGGAAGTAAATATAAGTAAACGTAAATATTGTAAATAGTAGATAAGTATTAGGTATAAGCCGCGGAGGCAGAGTTTGGTAATGCGAGGCAAAGCGAGAAAGTAGGGACATGCGTGCGAGGCGAGGCGAGAGGAAGGCAAGACGATAAGAGCGAGCGGCGTGTGGAAGGATGTTAGTTTTAAGGGTTAGTTTTAAGAAAATTCTGTAAAAAATGGAAGTGTAAGCAAGTAAATTTTTTAAGGCCAGCAGGCTGAAAAATAAACGTTTATCTAATAATTAAAAGTAGAATATATCTAAACAAAATTTCGAAGCCTGTGGTTGGTAATTGGTATATTTCTCCCGGAAATTAAATACGGTGGTTCAAAATAATTTGTAGCAAGGTAAAGTGAAATTTGAATCTTTTGACGTCGCAAAGTTAGGTAAATCTAAGTAGCGACAGTCGCGGGATTTAATGCTAAAGGTTGCACACCCGTGGAGGAAATTAACTTAGGAAGAACTTTCACGTCGACGACATTAATTTGTCACGATTAGACATATCACTGAGGAAGGGATATCCTGAAAAAATTACCTGTTTCCTTTGGATATTAATAATTTATGTGAAAATCATTTATTTTTAGTTGAATCAGGAAAGCATATCAAGTAAAAAATTACCCCATCTAAAAAAATGGATAGAAAGTTGATTGAAGTTTAAAAACAATTTTTTTATGTTTTTAAACATTTTTTTAAGTCTTTAAAAATTTTTAGTAAAACTTCGAATTACTTCAAAAGATATTTCAAAGTTTTATAAGTTTTGAAAAGATTAACAAGAAATTGAAGTTAGAAAAAATTTTAACGATCTTGAAACAAAATGTACATTTTTGAAGCTTTCAAAATAAAATTTATGAGCTTTTTAAGGAATATTAAACGTTCTAAAATATAACAACATTTTTTCGTGAAATTCCGGGGAAATTTTTAATTGAATTTTTCATCTTAAAATATTAATTTCAGAAAATATTTGAAAATATTTCAAATTTTTTTTTATGATTTGCTCAAATTTTGGAAAAAAAATGTAAAATATTTTAAATCAAAATTTTTTCAATTTTGCAAGATTACAAAATTTTAGCAAACAATGGAATAACTTTAAGAAATATTTGAAAGTTTCAAAAAGATACAAAAATAATTTCAAAAAAAAAAATGTAGAAACTGCTTAAGAATTTTGAAAAGCTTCAAGATGAATAAAATAAATTTCTTGATGTTTCTGGGAAAATCAGGAAAAATTTTTTATTTTATAAAATTTATTTTAAGAGAACATTCAAAAAGATTTCAAAATATTCCAAAAGATTTATAAAATTTTCAAAAAAAGATATTAAGAAATCCTTTGAAAATTTCAAAAATAATTTGAATTTTAAGCAGATTTTCCAAGACTTAAAAAGAATGTAGATTTTGAAAGACTTGAAAATAACATTTTGAAGTTTTTCAACATTTTTTGAAGTTTTTAAAAATGTTTCCTAAAACTTTGAATTACTTCAAAAGATATTTCAAGGTTTTATAGGTCCTGAAAAGATTCAAAAATATAAAGTTTGAAAAGATTTTATCGAATTTTAAACTAAATGTAGATTTTTGAAGATTTCAAAATAAAATTTGTGAGCTTTTAAGGAATTTTAAACGTTCTAAGATGTGAGAATTTTTTTCCTGAAATACCAGGGGAAATTCAAATTGAATTTATTGTCTTAAAAAATTATTTTCAGAACATTATCTTAAAATATTTCAAAACATTTTTTATGATTTCATCATATTTTGGAAAAAATGTAAAACATTTTGATGCAAAATTTTTTCAATTTTGCAACATTACAAAATTTGAGAAAAAAATGGAATAACTTTAAGAGATATTTAAAAGTTTTAAAAAGACACAAAAATAATTGCATACAAAAAAATATAGAAACTTTTTAAGAATTTTGAAAAGCTTCAAGATGAATTAAAAAAATTTCTTAATATTTCTGGGAAAATCAGGAAAGATTTTTTATTTTATAACATTTATTTTGAGAGAATATTTAAAAAGATTATAAAATATTCCAAAAGATTTATAAAATTGACAGAAAAGATATTAACAAATCCTTTAAAAATTTCAAAAATAATTTGAAATTTGAGAAGATTTCTCAAGACTTGATACAGAATGTAGATTTTGAAAGACTTGGAAAGAACATTTTGAAGTTTTTCAAAAATTTTTGAAGTTTTTAAAAATGTTTCGTAAAACTTTGAATTACTTCAAAAGATATTTCAA
>CAKNYM010051486.1:180407-200006 GCA_932195095.1 Andricus curvator
TTAAAAATGTTTCGTAAAACTTTGAATTACTTCAAAAGATATTTCAACGTTTTATAAGTTTTGAAAAGATTCAAAAATTTGAAGATGAAAAGATTTTAACGATTTAAAAAAAAAACTTAGATTTTAGAAAATTTCAAAATAAAATTTGTAAGCTTTTTAAGAAATTTTAAACGTTTTGAGATGTAAACATTTTTTTTCCTGAAATACGAGGGAAAATTTAAATTGAATTTTTTATCTTAAAAAATTAATTTAAGAAAAATATTTTTTTTAATTTCAATCATATTTTATGATTTCCTCCAATTTCGGAAAAAAATGTAAAAGATTTTGAAGCAAAATTTTTACAATTTTGAAACATTACAAAATTTTAGCAAAAAATGGAATAACTTTAAGAGATATTTAGAAGTTTCAAAGAGATAAAAAAATAAAAAAATTTAGAAACTTTTTAAGAATTTTGAAAAGCTTCAAGATGAATAAAAAAAATTTCTTAATATTTCTGGGAAAATCAGGAAAGATTTTTTATTTTCTAAAATTTATTTTAAAATATTCAGGAAAAGATATTCAGGAATCGTTTAAAAATTACAAAAATAATTTGAAATTTGAGAAGATTTGTCAAGACTTGAAACATAATGTAGATTTTTAAAGATTTGAAAATAACATTTTGAAGTCTTTTTAGAAGATTCTGAAAGGTTTTAAGGCAATCAAAAAAATTCTTAAAATTCTTGGGAATATTTAAAGTGATTTTATTTTAGAAACCATTTTTAAGAGAATATTCAAATTCTTTTTTAACAATTTCGGAAATCCGATGATATTTGTTTGAAAAAATAAAATTTACAAGCTTAAACAATGTCAGATAATTTAGTGTTTTTTTTTAAATTAAAATTTTTATTGAAAAAAACATTAGATTTCAATGGAGATTCAGAATGTTTAAACAATTTTAGTTTAAGTTTGTGTTTTGTATTTAAAATTAGTAATTCCAAACAAAAATCATTATTATTCATACAAGGTTCAGAATCTCTTAACAATTTCGGATTAGATTTTAGAATTAAAATTTTTTCAAAATTGTAGATTAAGTCGGATATTCGAAAAAATAATTTAGTTGCAAAGATTATCTATAATTTGGAACTAGAAAAAAATACTATTCGCAGAATCATTCCGGAATCTGTATCCGAACCAATCCGAGACAATTCGAACCAATCCGAAAAATGTTCTACATTTAGTTTGAACAGAAATCATTTGACTTCAAAAATCAAACTTATAATTTTGAAGTATGGGTTATGTTAGTGTATTTCGTCAGAAATTGGTATTTTCAAACAAAAATAATTATAATTTGAAGAAGATTTAGTATCATTCAACAAATTTGAATTATGCCAGTGTTTTTCCTGAAAAAGTCGTATTTTTAATTTTTTTTTACATTACATTTCAAAGAAGATTCATAACTTTTTGACAATTGTAGGTTATGTTGGTATTTAAGGCCGGAAAACTCTACTTTCAGTATGAAATCTTTAGATTTTGAAGTTAAATTTTTTTTCAAAGAACATTAACGTTCTAGAACAAATATTTGTTATGTTACGTTAGTGTTTATCGTCGAAAACTTTTTATTTTCAATTTCTAAAAAATATACATATACTTCAGATTTATCCTTATTCTTCAGATCATATTTTCAAATTATTAAATTTTCCATTTTTGTGGAAGTTTTGGTTTTGTCAGCGGTTTATACCTATCGGGAATGGATGCATTTAATAAAAAATCATTAGATTGCATAATTAGATTGCATAACAAACCAAAAATTCTTGAACAATTTTAGGTTATGTTCAGCTTTTTAATCAAAAATCGTCATAAATTCCAAAGAAGATTCAGAATTCTCGAACAGGTTTCGGTTTTCACCTGAAATATCGAAATATCTTTCAAAGATTATTGAAAATTGTTGAACAATTTAAGGTTATGTCGGTATTTTTAGCGGGGAATCCGTTATTTCAAACAAAGAATGTTAGCTATTCGAAAAGATTTTCAATTTAAAACAATTCTTTGTTAGTGTTTGACGCAAAAAATTGTTATTTTTATTTAAAAAAATTATAAGAGTTTGCAGATTATTAGGTTATGTTAGTTTGTTTCGTCGGAAATTAGTATTTTCAAACAAAAATCATTATAATTTGAACAAGATTTAGCATCAATTAACAATTTTGGATAATGCTAGTGTATATGTATAATTTTTTTATTTTTGAGAATTTTCAAAATTGTTAGGAAAATTCGAGTCAGTTTAAAAGATATTTAGGACTTTTAGAAGTTTGGAAGATATCTTTAAAATCGATCAATTTTCAATCTATCAAAATAAAAAGTCAATAAACATTTTCCCAGGAATTTCAAAAAAAGTTTTTTATTCCCTTGAAGACGTTCAATGTCCATTTTGTTTAAAAAATTTTGAAATATTTTTAAATTACAAATGATTTTTTTTAACAATTGCCAAAACTTTTAAACCTTGAAAGCATCTCTTGCATTTTTTGGAATTTTCCAAAATATTTCTTATAATTCTTAGATATCAAAAAATTGCCTTCGGAACTTTCAGATTTTTTTGTGTCAAATTTTGAAAGCTTTTGAAATCTTTCAACATTTTTTTAAATATTATTTTTAAATTAATTTTTTAAAATAAAAAATCATTCTTAATTATCCCATTAATTTAAGAATTTTTTTTACTATCGTGAAAACTTTAAAAATCTATAAGAAGCTTGACAATTATTATTCTGAAATATTCAAAAACCTAAATTTTTCAAAAATGTTTTGAAATGTTTTGGACTTTTAAATTAATTTTCAAATTTCTTGAAACTCCTGACGAATTTTTTATGAAACTTTGTGATGTCACTAATTAAAAAATTTTGTTTAAAATCGTCTACATTCTTTTTCGAAAAATCAGAAATTATTGTAAAAGATTTGAAAATCTTTCTTAATTTCCTTTCGAAATTTATTTTTCAAAACAAGAAATCAGTTTCAATTTTCCCAGAAATTTCAAGATTCTTTTTATTATCGTGAAATCTTTCAAAATCTTTAAGAAACTTCAAAATTGCTAATTGAAAAAGGCTTTAAAACCGTCCATATTGTTTATTATTTAATATATTATATATATAATATTATATTATATTATATTATTATATTATTATTATATAATATTATTCATATATTATATTTATTTATTATACTATTTATTATTCGTATATATACGTCCATATTATTTTTCGAAATTTTGAGAAATAATTTAAAATGTTTTGAAATGTTTGTCAATTTTCTCATAAAATGTATTCGTTAATATAAAAAATAGTTTAAAATTTTTTTATGAATTTTGAGAGATTTTTTTCATTTTCTTGAAACATTTTGAAATTCTTACATTTTTTGATGAAAAATCGACTATTTTTTTTTAAATTCATCTTTTTTATTAAAAAATGCATCTCTCTAAGTAGAAAATTCATCCTTCTTTGATAATAATGCAACTGTTTGGTTGAAAATTCAATAAATTTGTTGAAAAATCATCCTTTTTGGTCCAAAAATCTACTTTTTTGTTGAAAATTCAACTATTTCGTAAAAAATTTACCTTTTGAGATAAATTCACATTTTGTGTGGCAAAATCTATTTAAATATTTGTTAGGTGAAAATTAAACTATATTTTTTAATATTTGTCTTTCTGATTTAAAAAGTCATATTTTTTAGAAAAAAATTATTCTTTCTTGACTGAGCATGCAACTGTTTGATTGAAAATTAAATAATTTTTTTAAAAAGTCATCCTTTATGTATGAAAATTCAACCACTTTGTTAAGAAATCATTTTTTTGTTGAAGATTCATATTTTTAGTTGAAAATTCATCCTTTGGTTAAAGTTTGACTATTTAATTGAAAACTGAACTGAAACTTGAACTATTCTGTTGAAATTTTTTTGTAATGAAGAAAATCTCTTTTCAATGAAAATCTCTTTGGTTGAAAATTCAACTATTTTGTTAAACATTAATTTTTTTCTGAAAATTCCTATTTTTCTGGTTAAAAATTCAATTTTTGTAGAGAAAATTCGTCTTTTGGCTTTAAGGTTCAACAATTTAGGTGAACTTTTTTTTCTTTCATTACTGAAAAATCTTCATTTGTTGAAAATTCGTCTTTTTGATTTTAAAATTCATTTTTTTGAATGAAATTTTATCCTTCTTGGTTGAAATATCAAATATTTTCTTTCTATTTATATTTCTTTTTTTTGCAGTTGCTTCCTCCTGAAAATTATCTTTCTAGTTGTAAATTTTATTATTTGTTTGAAAATTCAACAGTTTTCTTAAAAAGTCAATCTTTTTGCTTGAAAATTCCACTATTTCGTAGAAAATTTACCTTTTCAGAAAAATTCACATTTTGTGTTGAAAATTCAACTGAAATCTTTCTTGGATGAAAATTCGACTATTTTTTTCTTTTTTTTTTTTTTATCAAAAAATTAATCTCTCTGAGTATAAAATTCATCCTTCTTTGAGAAGGATGCAACTGTTTGGTTGAAAATTCAATAAATTTGTTGAAAAATCATCCTTTTTGGTCCAAAAATCTACTTTTTTGTTAAAAATTCAACTATTTCGTAAAAGATTCACCTTTCGAGAAAAATTCACATTTTGTGTGGAAAAATCTATTTAAATATTTTTTGGATGAAAATTCAACTATATTTTTCAATATTTGTCTTTCTGATTTAAAAAGTCATCTGTTTTAGTAGAAAATTATTCTTTCTTGACTGAGAATGCAACTGTTTGATTGAAAATTAAATAATTTTTTTTAAAAGTCATCCTTTTTGTATGAAAATTCAACCACTTTGTTAAGAAATCATTTTTTTCTTGAAGATTCATATTTTTAGTTGAAAATTCATCCTTTGGTTAAAGTTTGACTATTTAATTGAAAACTGAACTGAAACTTAAACTATTCTGTTGAAATTTTTTTGTAATGAAGAAAATCTCTTTTTAATGAAAATCTCTTTGGTTGAAAATTCAACTATTTTGTTGAAAATAAATTTTTTTGCTGAAAATTCCTATTTTTCTGGTTGAAAATTCAATTTTTGTAGAGAAAATTCGTCTTTTGGCTTTAGGGTTCAACAATTTAGGTGAACTTTTTTTTTCATTACTGAAAAATCTTTATTTGCTGAAAATTCGTCTTTTTGATTTTAAAATTCCTTTTTTTAAATGAAATTTCATTCTTTGACTGAAAATTTAATAATTTTTTTAAAAAGTCATCCTTTTTGTATGAAAATTCAACTTTATTATTGAAAATTCGTCTTTCTTGGTTGAAAATTCAAGTATCTTCGTAGAAAATTTACTTCCTATTTAAACTATTTTGTTTGGAAATTTTGTTCAAACCACTTTGTTAAGTAATCATTTTTTTGTTGAAGATTCATATTTTTAGTTGAAAATTCATCCTTTGGTTCACTGAGCGAAGAATTACCGTGTAGTTCGGGTTCACACCCCAATAGTTCGGGTCCTTTCTCTTTTTTTCTGTTTCACACGAAGGTTTGGCGCGCTTGCACTACTGAGACGTGCGATCACCCCAACCATTCGGGTGCTCACCTGAAACAGCAGCGGCCGAAGTGGTGGGGCGTCCGCCCGAATAGTTGGGAAGCTTGCACGAATGATTCGGAAGATTCGAGTCGTCAACCACGTTGGATGTTGCGCGTTCGACGTTTGCGCATGTTCGCTAATGGCCGCAGCTGATGAACATCAGGCTCTGCTCGAATGTCACTGTTTGTATTTGATGTCGATTTTATTGTTCATGTGCGAGATGTCAGTGGAATAAAGTGTAAGTAGTTATCTGGTTTTTCTTTGGATAATCCTTAACGAAGGTAAGACATTATTCTCTGCTTGCACATGAGTCGAAAAATCAAACCATTAGCGAACATGCGCAAACGTCGAACGCGCAACATCCATCGCGGTTGACGACTCGAATCTCCCAAATCATTCGTGCAAGCTCCCCAACTATTCGGGCGGGCGCCCCACCACTTCGGCCGCTGCTGTTTCAGGTGAGCATTCGAATGGTTGGGGTGATCGCACGTCTCAGTAGTGCAAGCGCGCCAAACCTTCGTGTGAAACAGAAAAAAAGAGAAAGCACCCGAACTATTGGGGTGTGAACCCGAAGTACACGGGAATTCTTCGCTCAGTGTTGAAGTTTGACTATTTAGTTGAAAAATGATCTTTGTTAATCGAAAATTTACCTGCGTGGGTAAAAATTAAACTATTCTGTTGAATTTTTTTTTTAATGAAGCTTTATCTCTTTGTTTGAAAATTTAACTATTTTGTTGAAAATTAATGTTTTTGCTGAAAATTCCTATTTTTCAGGTTAAAAATTCAAATTTTGTACAGAAAATTCGTCTTTTGGCTTTAAGGTTCAAGAATTTAGGTGAACTTTTTTTTTCATTACTGAAAAATCTTCATTTATTGAAAATTCGTCTTTTTTATTTTAAAATTCATTTTTTAAATGAAATTTCATCCTTCTTGGTTGAAATATCAACTATCACACTTTTTTGTTGCGAATTTATCTTCTAAGGTTGAAAATTTAACTATTTCGTTGAAAATTTAATTGTTTTGTAGAGAATTTAAGTATCTTCTTAAGAAGTCATCTTTTATCGCAGAAAAGTCACTTTTTTGGTTTAAAACAAATAAATTTGAAAATTGTTATTTTTTATATGAATGTTAATGGTATTGGAATGTTATTAGTCAAAAAAAAAAATTGGTCGAGGAAAAATACTAAGAATTTTGAAAATGAAGTAAATTAAATTTGAAATTTTTTTTTCAATACATTAAATGCAAAGTGCAAATATACATAAATTGTGTTGAGTTTCTTGACTTTATATTTCTTCGTCGACTAATTTTCATCGTGAATGACTGGTGAATAAAGTTTTACACAGTTTCAAGTTTCCAGTTACACAAAGCCGATTTACTTTACGGGATTCGTCGCGAAAGATATAGGATGGAAGCTCTTCTTGCCACGACGCCTCTTTAGAATCTCGGAAATGAGATTATTTAATCCACTTGTTTCCCCATCGAATCCGGTGGAAATTAAATGTACTGCATTAAAGAAGTCGTAATCCTACCGGCGACAAAATTAAATTGCAAATTCCTCCCGAGAAATCGAGTGCTTTTGCTTTCTCGATTTTTGAATTCGTTTCCCAAGGACAAAATCAGGAATTATCAATTTGTAAAAAAAAATTAATTAATTAATTGTAAGAAAATATTTAAAAAGGTTTTAAAACATTGCAAATAATTTCCAAAACTTTCTGAAAAGAATGTGAAAGATTTTAAGGCTAAACTTTTTCAATTTTGCAAGATTACAATGTTTTAGAAAGAATCGAATATATTTTAAAGTTTTAAAAAGATAGAAAAATCATTTTTAACTTTTGAAAAGTCCAACAAATTCAGAACAAAATATAGATTTTTGAAAATTTTGAAGTAAAAATTTAGAATCTTTTGAAGAATTTCAAAAAGTTTCCAGAGCATAAAAAAATTTCCTAACGCGAGTTAGTTTAAAGGATATTTATGAATTTGTGAAGTTTTAAAGACATTACAAATATTCTTAAATTTTGGAAGATTTCCAAAAATTTTTAAACATATTAGAAATTCTGTTGAACGTCACTAGGTCCTGAATGTCTTTCAAAATAATTCAAATTTTCCCTAAAATTTGGAAAAATCGTGTAAAACACAACAATTCTTAGAAATATTCTGGACGTTTTTTCGGCATACCTGAAATCATAAAAAATCTTTTTGAATTTTCCCGAGAAACTTAGAAAAATTATAGTTATATATTTTTGAAGCAAATAAATAAATGAACTTTAAAAATAAATTCGTATTTCAAATTACTACTATTATATTTGTTATGGAAAAGGAATATTTTTTGATTGAAAATTCAACTATTTGTTCAAAATTTATACTACTTTATGAAAAAAACATTTTTTGCGAAAATTTTTTTATTAGCAGTGAAATTCTCAATAAAAAGAATTTTTTGGTGAACTTCTAAATTTAAGCTATTCAAATTTAAAAAAAAATTGATTCATAAATTTATCAAAAATAAAAAAAGACTAAAATGAAAAATTAGAAGCACTACTTTATATTTTTATTACGTTCAAAACATTTTTAATACAACAATTAATCATTTTCAATTAAAAGCGTGCAAAATTGAATAATTCAAAATTAAAGAATTATGAATTTGAATAATTTCCAATTTAAAGCGATTGAAATTTGAAGAAAGGAAATTTTTTAAAAGGACAATTGAATTTTCAACCAAGAAGATTAATTTTCCACCGGAAGACAACATTTTAATAAAATACATTTATTTTTTTAATAGCATAATCTTCAACTAAAAAAAGGCTTACAACCAAAAGTGAAATCATTAAGTTTTCAGTTCGAAAAACTAATTTATAACAAATTTTCCCTAAAAATGGAATAGCCAAATTTTTACATCAAAAAATTGATTTGACAAAACAAAAAAAACTTTCCAATAGAATAATTAAATTTATAAATGAATAATTGTCTACCAAATTGATGAATTTGCAAGGTAAAACAATGAATTTTCCGCGAACTTTCCTTTTCTGCAAATTTTCCACCCGAAAATATATGAATTTTAAAGAAAACAGTACATTTGCGACCAAGTAGTTGAATTTTCGAATAAAATTATGAGTCTTCAATAAAAAAGTGAATATTTGACCAATTTTTTTAACTTTAAACCAGATAGTTCATTTTTCAATAAAATAATTCATTCTTAGCGAAACATGTAATATTAAAATTGCAACAACAACAATTAACAATTTTGGATAATGCTTGTGTATAAGTACAATTTTTTTATTTTTAAGACTTTTGCAAAATTTTAAGGAAAATTCGAGTGAGTTTAAAAGATATTTAGGACTTTTAGAAGTTTGGAAGATATCTTTCAAATTAATTCGAAATATTCCTAAAATTCTGAAAGATTTTTTAAAGGTTACAACTTTCTAAATTTTCAATAAAAATTAATTTATCAAAATAAAAAGTCATTAAGCATTTTCCCAGGAATTTCAAAAAAAGTTTTTTATTTCCTTGAAGACGCTCAAACTCCATTTTGTTTTAAAAATTTTGAAATATTTTTAATTTACAAATTATTTTTTTAAAAATTGCCAAAACTTGAAAACCTTCAAAACATCTTTTGAATTTATTGGAATTTTCGAAAATATTTCTTATAATTCTGAGATATCAAAAAATTGCCTTCAGAACTTCTAGATTTTGTTGTGGCAATTTTTGAAATCTTTTGAAATCCTTAAAAATTTTTCTAAATATTATTTTTTAATTTATTTTTTAAAATAAAAAATTTTCCCATTAATTAAGGAATTTTTTTTTATTATCGTGAAACCTTTCAAAATCCCTAAGAAGCGTGAAAATTATTATTTTGAAATATTAAAAAACCTTAATTTTTTTAAACTGTTTTGAAATGTTTTCGACTTTTAAATTAATTTCGAAATTTCTTGAAACTTCTGACAAATTTTTTATAAAATTTTGTACTGTCATTAATTATGAAATTTTGCTTTAAAATCGTCCACAAAAAATATTTTTATTTTAAGTCAAACCAGTTAAATTTAATAAAAAAGATGAATTTTCAACCAAATAGTTGAATCCTCAACCAAAACAGGATTATTTTCTAACAAGATATATCAATTTCCAATTAGGAACAATCAATTTTCAATGAAAAATATCATTTTTCAACGAAAAATGCAATAGTTACATTTTCTGTAAAAAATTAATTTTTGGCCAAAATAAAACGAATTTTTAGCAAAATAGTTTAATTTATAATTAATAAGTTGATTTATTAACCGAAAAGATTAATTCTCCATAAAAAAAAGAATTATCAACGAGATATACTTGTTTTCTACAAAATAATTGAATTTTCAACTTATAAAGGAAATTTTTTTACCGAAAATGGAATAGCTACATTTTCGGATAAAAAATTAATTTCGTACAAAAAACAATGTTCAACAAAATAGTTAAATTTTCAAATAAATAGTTTCATTTTCAACCAAGCAGTTTAATTTTCTACCAGCGTAGTTGAATTTTGAACCAAAAACAAGAATTTTCAAGTAAAAAAGATGAATTTTCTACAAATCAGTTAAATTTTCAGCCGCAAACTAAATTAATTAAAAAAAAAAAGGTCATTTACGAAAAAATAGTTAGGTTTTCAATTAAAATGATAAATGTTGTTTAACTTTAAGCCAAGTGTTTGGTTCACAAAAAAAGTAGAATTTTGTAGCAGAAAATTTAATAGTTAATATTTTAATAAAAAAATATTTGAATTTAAAAACAGTTGCATCTAACCAAGAAAAGGAGAATTTTCTATAAAATATTTGACTAATTAAGATTAATTTTGAATTAATTAGAAAAATAATTTAATTAGTAAAAGATTCATTTTCAACCAAGCAGTTGCATTTATAACCGAAAAGGATAATTTTTTAACCATTAAGAATACTTTTCTACTAAAAAGGACCAATTTTTAACAAAAGACATGAATATTCAACCAGAATAGACTAATTTTTAATGAAAAATATGAATTTGTAAACAAAATTAGAATAGCTATATTTTCAGTGAAAACAATTAATCTTAAAAAAAAAATTGTTTGCTCAATAGTTAAATTTTCAACTAAAAAGTTGATTTTTTAACCAAAAAACAATAATTTTCTAAAAAAAATGAATTTCCAACAAAATGCATGAATTTTCAATCATAAAAGATAAATTTTCAATCAAAAATGGACTAGCTACATTTCTAGATAAAAAAAGGGAATTTAACTTTAAAAAGAAAAATAACATCGTGGTTAAGTTTTGTAATGGATTGTAAAATTTTTAAACAAAAATTTTCCTTTTTTACCGAATTAGGTGAATTTTGACCCTAAAATATGAATTATCAACAAAAAAGTTCAGTTTCAGCCAAATAGTTCAATTCTCTACGAAATTTTTCAGTTTTCAACCCAAAATATATAAATGTTAAACAAAAAGGTTACTTTATGAAAAAACAGTTTTCAACTGAAATTATGAATCTTCAACAAAAAAAAAAAAATAACTTTTTTACAAAGCAGTTCAACTTGAAATCACGTAGCGGATTTTTAAACCAGAAAAAAACTGGATTAAAAAAAATGTTAATAGTTATTATTTTAACAAAAAGATTTTATTTTTTAATGAAAACTGTTGAATTCAACCAAAAAAGATGTCTTTTTTCACAAAATAGTTGAATCCTTAAATTAAATTAAATTTTTCCTTAAAAATTAAATTTAAACAATAAAAGATCAATTTTCAACCAAAAATGAAAGTTACATTTTAAGTAGAAAAAAAATTCTTAACCAAAAAATAACGAATTTATCGCTGAATAGTTACATTTTCAACCAAAGAGGTGAATTTTCAACCCAAAAGTCAAGTTTCTAAATATTTCAATGATTTCAAACGAGTTCACGTTTTTTTAGAAAATTTCAAAAGATTTCAAATATTCCAGTGATTTCAAATAAACAAAAAAGATGTAGGAAAGATTTCACAAATATTTCAAAAATTTCATGAGGAATTCAAAATATTTCAAGAATTTAAAATATTTCAAAACATTTCAAAGATTTTAAACAATTTCAAAAGTTTTCAATACATTTGAGAAGATTTCAAAGGATTTCCATGATTTCAAACGAACACAAAAGATTTCACAAAAAAGATTCAAGAAAGATTTCACAAATATTTCAAAAAATTTCACAAAGATTTCAAGGATTTCAAAGAATTCACGGATTTAAAAGATTTCAAGGATTTCAAAGATTTTACAAAAATTTTAAGAAATTTCAAAATATTTCACAAGGATTACACAGAAATTTCAAGACTTCAAATACTTCAAAATATTTCAACGAATTCACAAAGATTTCAAAAGATTTCACAAAGACGACTTATGTTCGGAAAAAAATAGTTTATTTATGGTTCTGAATTCTTCGGAAATTGTTGGCCAATACAAAATGAACTGTCTCATCTTTTAATTAAAAAAAAATACCTGGAAATATTCAAATTTACTATCCTTACGAAAAAATATTATAGGAATTCAGTACAGGCCTGTGATGATTTTCCTATAAGCAGATTTTACACGCTTTCCCCATCTCCTCTTTTCCCTTTTTTCAGATTTCCTCGATTTTCAAGAAACTTACTCTTTTTTCCCATTTTATCGTTTTTTCGCTTAAATTCGAACTGAATTAATAGGATTCAATTAGAATATTCAACTATGTTTCGTTGAAAAGTCTACTATTATATTTCTGGTTCGGAATTCATCTCTTTTGGTTAAAATTTTTTATTATTTGGTTGAACATTCATCTCTTTTGATCGAAAATGAACTTTTTCCATTGAAAATTCCACATTTGCGTTTGAAAATTCATCTTTGTGTATAGAAAGTTCCACTAATTGCTTAAAAATTCAAATGTTTCATTAAAAAGTAATTTTATTGGACGAAATCTCCACTGGCTTCTGAAAAATTCGTCTTTTTGTTTTGAAAAATCAACTATTTGATAAAAAATGTATCTATTTTGTTAAAAATTCTTCGCTCTCTCTTAAAAGTTTAATTATTTGGTCGAGAATAAACTTTTTCGTTGGAAATTCATTTCTCGGTGCTCAAAGTTAACGTTTTTCTAAAACATTCGACTTTTCAGCTTGAAAACTAAATTCTTTTGTTGAAAATTCATCTCTTTTGGTAGAAAATGTTTTTTAGTTAAAAACACAATTACTTTATTGAAAATTAGTCTTTTTTAGTTGAATCTAAAGGTTTTCTATTTAAATTGTAAATAGTTTTTCGTTGAAATATTAACTTATATATTTTTCGTTGAAAATTCAATCTTTTCAAATAATATTTGCTCTCTTGGATTAAAATACATCTTTTTGGTTTGAAAAGACATCTATCTTGGTTTAAAATAAACTTATTTGTTGAAAACTCAACTTTTCTGATTGAAAATTCGACAATTTGGTTAAAAATTATTCTTTGCATGTTGAAAGTTCAACTACTTGTTAAAAAATTCAACTATTTTGTTGAGGATTCTTGAAAATTCAACTATTTTGTTAAAAAGTTATTTTTTCGTCGGAAATTCAGCTTTTTTGTTGAACATTCGTCTTTACTGGATCAAAAATTCAACTGTCTTCTGAACAATTTGTCTTTTTGATTAAAAATTTCAACTATTCAATTGAAAAGTGTATATGTTTTGTTCAAAATTTGTCTCTTTTGGTTAAAAATTCTACTATTTGGTTGAAAATTTAATTATTTTGGACAGAAATCTCGACCTTTTGGATTGAAATTATTTTTTTTTGTTTACAAAAGACATCTTTCTTGATTCAAAATAAACTTTTTTTGTTGAAAATTCAACTTTCCTGATTGACAATTCATCGTTTTATATTAGGAGTTCAATTAATTGTTTAAAAATTCAACTATTTTGTTGGTTGAAAATGAACTTTTTTGTTGAGAATTCATCTTTTCGATGTTCGAAATAAACGGTTTTCTAAATCATTCAACTTTTTAGCTTGAAAACTCAACTCTTTTGTTGAAAATTCCTCTCTTTTGGTTGGAAATGAACTTTTTGTTGTTGAAAGTTCCACTTTTGCGGTTGATAATTCATTTCACGAGCACTTTGCTTTCCGTTAGAAAATGTATTTGCTTCCTCATAGAGGAAGCATTAGTTATTTTTTTCAATAACAGACAAACCAAAGTCTTCATTTTGATCAATGTAAAAATATAAATTTACAAAAAATAGAAAATTACAAAATAATACAACAAATTTTTTAAATACAAAGACAAAGCAGAGAAATCAAAGTTTGTATTCGAAATTATGATTTTTCGAGCTGGAAAGGGAAAACTTCTGTCGCACCCCATCCCTTTCCCAGCTTTATGATTCTTTACGAAAATTGTTAGAATTATTCTATTTGAAAATTTATGATGAAAAAGTCTTCTATTCATGCATCAACTTTGAATTATGTCGATGAAAAAAGTTTTTCTGCTTGAAACAGATGATTCAAATATTATAAATGAGCATAGGTGGAGAGTCCAGGAGGCGGTCAGAGTGAAGAAGAAAGGAAGGGCTAGTGGGGGAATTATAACGGGGATTAGAGATGGATTAGAGGAAGAAGCTCACGGAGAGGAAGAGGGGGAGGGAGTGCAAATGAGGAAAGTAAAGATAGGAGGGGTAATGTGTAAGTTTGTGACAGTGTACAATAAGGATGGGATGGAAAGAATTAAAGAAAGGGTGAAAGACCTGTTAGGTGAAAGAGAAGAGGGTATGGTGGTACTGGGTGGGGACTTTAACGCGAGGATGGGGAGGGAAGGGGGCCTTTACAGGGAAGGGGAGAGCTTCGAAAGGAATTTGAAGGATAGGTTAATAAATAAGGAGGGGCAGATTCTAAGGGACTGGATGGAGGATAGAGGCTGGGCGGTGGCAAATGGTATGGCAACTGGGGACGAAGAGGGAGAATACACATACGTAGGTAAGGTGGGGGTATCGGTAATAGATTATGTAGTTATGAATATGCAAGGGTGGGAGGAGATGGAGAGATTCGCAGTAGAAGGGAGGGTAGAATCAGACCATCAGCCATTAGGGTTGTGGATAAGGGGTGAGAACGGCGGAAGGCAAGGTGGGGAAGAAGTGTCGACGGGGGCGAGGGTTAGCTGGACGAGGGAGGCGATAGAGAAATATAAGGAGCAGTTAGGGAAGGTACGCTTCGAAGGGGAGACGGTGGAAGAGATATGGGAGGATTAAAAAGAGAAAGTGAAATGGTGCGTGCAAAAGAAGGTATTCAAAAATAAGAAGAAAGGAATGGTGAAGCCGTGGTGGGATAGGGAATGTAAAAAGATGAAAAGAAAGGTGAAGAGGAAGTATAAGAAGTGGAAAGAGGGTACTGCAAAAAGGGAGGAGTACGTAGAAATTAGGAAGGGGTTTAGATT
Organism: Andricus curvator; assembly: GCA_932195095.1. NCBI lineage: Eukaryota > Metazoa > Arthropoda > Insecta > Hymenoptera > Cynipidae > Andricus > Andricus curvator. The sequence continues at coordinate 195,337 of CAKNYM010051486.1, forward strand.
GATGTGTAAGAAGAAAGAACAGGAAAAGGAGAAAGAGCTGGAGGAGGAGTTAGGAAATGTTAAGACAGAAGGGGAAGTCTGGAAGATAATAAATAGGTTTAGGAAGCGTAGAGTAGGGATAAGCGACAAGATAGGGAGTGAGGAGTGGAGGGAGTTTTTTAAAGAATCATTTCAGGGCTCAGATTCAAGGAAGAGACATGATGGGAGTAGAAGAACGGGGGAGGCAGAGATGGAGGAGTTGAATGACGAGGAGATAGAGAAACAGATAAGGAAGTTAAAAAGGTCAAAATCAGCAGGGCTGGATGGGCTAGAGAACGAATCATGGCTGTTTAGTACACAAGAGGTTGGGGAGAGGCTGAAGGAGGTAGTGAAGAAAGTATGGAGGGGGGAGGAATTCCCACGAGGGTGGAGAGAAGGATTAATAGTGCCTCTGTATAAGACCATTTTTAACCAAGAATATCATATTTCTGCGAAAAAGGTCGAATTTTCAACTAGATACATACATTTTCAACCACATGGTTTAATTTTGTACCAGAAGAGATTTTCTTAAACCAAATAGTTGATTGTTTAACAAAGAATAATAATTTGCTACCAAAAGATACAAATTTGAAACAAAGTACCTGAATTTTCAACCGTATAGTATAATTTTCAACTGAAAAAAAAACCATTTTCAAAATATGTAAATTACCATAACTTCCCTACTCTTTAATAAAATGTTTTAATATTATAGGTCAATCGATTCGTCTCGAACTAAGGAATCTTTTATGTTCTTGCATCAACTTTGAATTATGCTAATGAAAAAAGTTTCACTATAAAAAAACCGATTTTTAAAATATTATTAAGTGCTAACAAAAATGCAATTAATATTTTTTGAAATCCCCCTGTCAGTTTCAAGATATTAGTGGTGAAAATAAGCTCTCCAAATTTTATCAATTTATTTGCAACCGTTTTCAAATTATCGTGTTCACAAAAAAGTGTGACATCCACACACACATCCCCACACACACACACACACACACACACATCCGGACAATTGCTTAGAACATTGTATATTACACATTTTTATTTTTAATTTTTTAATTAGACATTTTTAATTGAAGACGGTTTAATTAAATGAATTTAGAATTTTTGGAAAATGTTACCATTACAAAGCTTCCTCTATGAGGAAGGAAAATGTATTGGGAATAATTAAAATTAAGGCTCTTGCGGGAGAGAACAGCTCTATCCGGTCGCGTGTTGAGGGCATAGGGCGATCCACCGCGAGTAATTAGGTGATGTGTTTATCGCACATCGGTTAACGTCGTGGCCTGATGAACTAACCAGTAATCGATTGTCATTTCGCTAGCGTCGAACCTTTTACTCAAGCGATTTCAGACCTGGCGGAAAGTTTCGATGAGCTGCACACACACATAAAACCGGTTGATTCAATAATGATGACTGTTTCGCGAGAGCGGAAAACATCCTCTCTATGTCAGCCTGTTTTTGAAACTAACAAGCGAATAGTAATTGGCAGTCTAAATTTTCGGATATTCAAACAACCTCTCATTCAGTATTATCCAATTGCGTATTTTCCCTCTATTATTCCTGCTTATTCATCCAGTAGTTTGCAATTTTTAACAATATCGAATATAATTGGATGATTTTGATAATATAATAATCTCTGATTGTGCCGATAGGTTTGGTATAGGTGGACACTTAACCGTGATGGATAACTTACTTTTCAAAAGTAAATAGTTATCATTAACGTTACACCGTCAAAATAGTCACCACACTGGAACTTGGAATTAAGAACGGTTTCGGGCTTAGCTTGTAGTGCCCCTGGTCTTAATTCCAGATTCCAGTGTAGTTATCGTTATCGTTACCGTTTTTAAATGTGACATTTTTCTAAGCACCTCTAAGCACGAGGTGCTTAACTAATGAAAATAATCGATTTAGTTTTCATATATAAATTTGATAACAAAATTGTCAAATAGTGTTGTTTTTGGTATACAAAATTTCTTTTTCTTCAAACCGTTGCTTCTTAATGTAGGAATGACATTTATTCAGAAAAATAATTAAAAAGTTAATAAAGATATTAGATATCACTACACACAAAAATCAAGCTTAAAAATGTTGTTATAGAAGCATTTTCAAAACATCATTGTTGAATTTTTTTTTTCAATTTTCATACTTGTTCCGACGTTTTTGAGTGTATCTCGAGTTCTAATTGACCGATTTTCTTAAACGAGAACTAAAACTGAAGGCAGCGATATGTGAATTTTTGACCTGGATTTTTGACAAAAAATACAACTTTTCCAACTTTCTAAAATCGCTAGCATCTGAACTACTGGGTTGATCTGGAAACTTTAGGATATAAAGTTGTACAGGATTGCGTTGCCTTCAATTTGAGACCTCGCTTAGGAAAATCGGTCAATTAGAACTCGAGAGATAATCAAAAACGTCAGAACAACTCTGAAAATTGAAACAAAAAATTTCGGTCATTGTATGTATACCATTAAGCCATTTCCCTTTCAGGGTAGGCGTGACACTACCCGATTCGGGTAGTGTTTCTAGGTGGATAGTTTTCTTGTAGTTATAAATAACTACAAGTTTGGGCTCACCACACCCATAATATGCCAACAGCACACAGTATTCTCGAATGGCCACCCATCCAAGTACTAACCGTGCCCAACGCTGCTTAACTTCAGTGACCTGACGAGAACTGGATTTTTTCAGCGTGGTATGGCTGTTGGCAAAATCTCGGTAGTAGTAGTAGTAGTATACCATTAAGCCATTTCCCTTTCAGGGTGGGCGTGACACTAACCGATTCGGGTAGTGTTCGGTGATTCAATAAAATCCTTTAAATCTTGTGAGACTCCTTGAAATTCTTTAAAATCCCTAGAAATCTTTGGAATCCCTTGAAATTCTTGGATATACAATAAAATCCTTCATATGTGGTGAAATTCCTCGAAATTCCTCAAAATACCTAGAAATAGTCGGAATTATTGGAGATTCAATAAAATCCTTAAAATCTAGTGAAATTCCCTGAAATGAGTCAAAATCCCTTACAATCTTTGGAGATTCAATAAAATCCTTCAGATGTGGTGAAATTCCTGGAAATACCTCAAAATCCCTGGAAATCTTTGCAATTATTGGAGATTCAATAAAATCCTTTAAATTTAGTAAAACTCCTGGAAATGCTCTAAAATCCCTATACATCTTTGAAATCACTCGAAATCTTTGGAGATTCAAAAAAATCCTTTAGATCTGATGAAATTCCTTAAAATCTTTAAACTCCTTGGAGATTCAATACAATTCTTTAAATCTAGTGAAATTCCTTGAAATCCCTAGAAATTTTTGAAATCCCTTACAACCTTAAGAGATTCAATGAAATCCTTTAGATCTGATAAAATCCCTTAAAATCCTTTAAAATTTTTACAATCCTTAGAGATTCAATAAAATCCTTTAAAGCTGGTGAAATTTCTTGAAATACCTTGAAATACCTAGAAATATTAGAAATCTCTTAAAATCAGTCAAAATTATTTGAAGTACCCCTTGATATTCTAGGAAAATCAATAAAATCCTTTAAATCCTCTGATGTTCCCCGAAATACTTTGAAATCCTTTGAAATCCTTTTGAATGCTTACGAATCCTTTGAAATACAATTTCACATTCCTTGAAAATTCATTTTCTTGAATTTACTTATTTAGAAATCCCTTACAATATCCTGAAATTCTACAACATTCTTTGAAAGAGCTTGAAATTCTGAAAATAAAATACTGGGCGATTTCAAAGAATGAAAAAAGTATAAAGGATAAAGTCACTAAAATCTTGCGAATTTCAAAGAAATTCTTTGAAATGTTTGGAAATCCTAAACAATTCTTCCAAATCCCATGCCATTTTTTGAATGTCTTGAAATTATTTTAAAAGTCTTGAAATCTTGACATTTTTTAAATTCGTTGATCTATCTGAAATCCATTGATATATTTGAAATCTGTTGATCTATCTTAAATCCGTTGATCTATCTGAAATCCGTTGATACATCTGAAATCCGTTGATCAATCTGAAATCTGATGATCTATTTGAAATATGTTGATCTATTTGAAATCCGTTGATCTATCTGAAATCTCTTAATCTATCTCAAATCCGTTGATCTATCTGAAATCCGTTAATCTATTTGAAATCTGTTGATCTATTTGAAATCTATTGATCTATCTAAAATCCCTCTACCTATCTGAAATCCGTTGATCTATTAGAAAGCCTTCGATCGATCTGAAATTTGTTGATCTACTTGAAATCTTTTGATCTATTTGAAATATGTTGATCTATCCAAAATCCGTTGATCTATTTGAAATCCGTTGATCTATCTGAAATCCGTTTAACTATTTGAAATCTGTTGATCTATCTGGAGTCCGTTGATCTGTTTTGAATCCGTTGACCTATTTGAAATGCGTTGATCTATTTGAAATGTGTTGATCTTTTTGAAATCTGTTGATGTATTTGGAATCTTTTGAAATTTGTTGTCTTGAAATTCTTTTAAAAGCCGAAAAATCTTGAAATTATTGCGATCCGTTGATGTATCTGAAGTCTGTTGATCTATTTGAAATACATTGATATATTTGAAATCTGTTGATCTATCTTAAGTCCGTTGATCTATCTGAAATCCGTTAATCTATTTGAAATCCGTTGAT
>CAKNYM010051486.1:207210-226948 GCA_932195095.1 Andricus curvator
TCAAAAGCCGATTTTCAAAATATTGTGCATTACCATAGCTTCCTTACTCTTGAATAAAATTTATTAATATTATAGGTCAATCGATTCGTCTCGAATCAACACATCTTTTCTATTCTTCCATCAACTTTGAATTATAATAATGGAAACAGTTTTACTATAAAAAACCGTATTTCCAAATATTATGCATTACCATAGCTTCCTTACTCTTCAATAAAATGTATTAATGTTATAGATCAATTGATTGGTCTTGAATCAAAACGCCTTACCTATTATTGCATCAACTTTAAATTATGAGAATGAGAACATTTTTACTATAAAAATCGATTTTGAAATTATATGAATTATCATAACTTCCCTACCCTTTTACAAAATGTATTGATATTGCAGGTTAATCGATTCGTCTGGAACCAAACAATCTTTTATATGGTTGCATCAACTTTGAGTTATGTTGAAGAAAACAGTTTTACTATAAAAAGCGTATTTCCAAATATTATTGAATTACCACAGCTTCCTTACTCTTCAATAAAATGTATTAATAGTATAGGTCAATCAATTCGTCTCGAATCAATACATCTTTGCTGTTCTTGCATCAACTTTGAATTACATTAATCAGAAAATTTTTACTACAAAAAACCTATGTTCAAAATATATAAATCACCATAACTTCCCTACTCTTTAATAAAATGGATTATTATCATAGGTCAGTCAATTCGTCTCGAACCAAGGAATCTTTTATATCGTTGCATCAACTTTGGATTATGCTAATGAAAAAAGTTTTACTACAAAAAAAAACGATTTTTAAAATCTTATCGAGTGCTAAAAAACACACACATACGCATCCACATACATATCCGAACAATTGCTTAGAACATTGTATTAGACATTTTTAAATTAATAAAGGTTTAATTAAATGAATTTAAAATTTTTTGAAAATGTTACAATTACAAAGCTTCCTCTATAAGCAAGCAATTATTGGAAAAAATGTTAAAACCCCAACAAATTTCATTGATTTTAGTAAGTTGAAGATGACTTCACAAAAATACAAGGGAATTCAAAAGAATTTGATGAAATGTTGAAGAATTCAAAATTAGTTTAAAAAACTTCAAGACGAATTGAACACAAACTGAAAATTTTAAAAAATATCAATTGAACTGGATAGAATTGATGTAAATTAAAAGAATTCAGGTAAATTAAAAAAAATTTGAAGAGTTAATAACAGAATTTTGAATAAAATGATAATAATTCATGGCGAATTTCAAATGAATTCAAATTAATTGGAAAACATATTTGAAAATCTCTTTAAATCTGTGAAAACCTACAAAATCCCTCACTTCTTGTGAATGAATTTTTTTTTATACATTCAAATATTATAAAATCCCATACAATTTTGTGAAATTGTATTATATTTCCTTGAATCCTGAAAAATGTATTGAAATAACTTGAGAGCTTCTAAAAACCATTAAAATCACTGAATTCTAAAAAACTCTTCCAACCCCCAGAAAATTTTTGTTTATTTCTCTTGAAGTCATTTAAAGCCTTTAAAATTGCTTTAAAAATTAATAATATCTTGAAAGTGCATTAAACTATTGAAAAAACACTTTGAAATGTTTTAAATTCTTTGAAATCTTTCGAAATTTTTTGAAACTTTTTATGGATCTTGAAAATTCCTTGGTATTACCTTAAAATCAGTCAAATCCTTGATTCTCTTGAAAATGCTCTAGAATATTTTTAAATATTTCAAATCCTCTTAAAACAATCAATTTAATTAATTAATTATTTATTTAATTTTTTATTCTAATTTTTTTAGAATATTTTAAAATACTCTTAAAGCTTTCAAATACTTTGAAATCTTTTGAAATCAATAAAAATATTTTTAATCTCTTGAAAATGGCTTAAAATCTTTCAAAATACCGTAAAATAATTCAAATCCTATGAGTGACATTAAATTACTTAAATAAAAAAAAAATTCTTCGTATCTTTCAAATACCCGAAGATATTTGAAATCCTTCAAGATATTCTTCACTTCCTGGAATTATTTCAAGCTCTTCAAAATCCCTTGCAATTTTTAAAAACACCCCAAAATATTCCCAATCCTTTGAAATTCTTTCAAAACATTGAAATAAAAAAAAATCCTTTACAATTTTTTGAAATTCCTTTATATTATTGAAATTTCTTGGAAACGCCTTGGAGTCTTTTCAAATTCCTTAAATATTTATTTGAAATATTTTTAAATTACTTGAAAGTTGTAATTGTTTAAAGGTCTCGAAAATGCCTTGGACTCTTCTAAAATACTCAAAAATATTTCAAATCCTCAGAAATTAATTGAATTACTGAAGTCAATTGAAAACTCCTTGAAATATTTTAGAATAATCGGAAAGTTTTCAAATCCTTGAAACTTTTTTTTAATTCCTTGAAACTTGAATTTTGTTTTGAAATGCCTTGAAATATTTTAGAATACTCGAAAATATTTGAAATCCTCTGGAATCCATTACTGAAATCAATTGAAAATTCCTTGGATTCTTGAATATTTCAAATCCTCTAAAATCAATTAAATTACTGAAATTAAATGAAAAATCTTTGGAATCTTAAAGAAAATTCGAAGAGTTTTCAAACTCTCTAATTTTTTTTTGAATTTCTTCAAATTATTGAAATCTCTTGAGACTACCTTCGATTCTTTTGAAATACCCTGAAATATTCATAATCTTCAAAAATACCTTCAAATTATTGAAATAGATACAAAATTCCTTGTAATCCTTCTAAATTCCCTTAAATATTTTGAGCCCTTAGAAATCTTTAAAAATTCCTGGAAATGATTGACATCTCTTTGAAAAGCCTTGAATTCTTTTAAAATACACTAAAATATGTCCAATCCTAAAAAATTTCTTCAAATTATTGAAATGAAAAAAATTCCTTGGAATCTTATGAAATTCTCTAAAATACTTTCCTAAAATATATATTCAGTTGAAATCTTTTAAAATCACTTGATATTTTTCTAATCCTCTGAAATCCAGTTAAATTACTGAAATTAATTCAAAATTCTTAGAATCTGCTAAAATACCCTAAAACATTCCAAATCCTTCAAAATCTCTTGAAATTCATTAAAAATATTCAAATCTCTTGAAAATGCCATAGATTCTTCAAAAACACCCTATAATATTTCCAACCCTTTGAAATTTTTTGAAATTATTTAAATAAATACAAATTAAAATTTGAGATATTTAAATTAGATTAAAATCAAATTCAAAATCCTATTTAACGTCCAATAATTCAGTTAATGTATAGAATTCCTGAAAATAAAAACAAAAATCCAACGACCAAATTTGGACAACCATCATAAAATGCTCCTATTGTAATTAAAAAAAAAAATTTCTTCAGGAGAAAATTTTTTTTTTTTCTTTGGACATAAACAAAAAAGAGGAAAGAAAAATGAGAAGGCAACCAACCATATCCCCTTCCTTCTATTTTTTTATTTCTTCCGTCTTTTTTTTTATTATCATCAAATCACAGCACAAAAACATTCATAATATTCACCAAATATTAAATAAATATTACAAATTTTTTTGTGTTGTGATTTGATAAAAATGAAAATAAAGAAGACGAAAGAAATAAGAAAAGAGAAGGAAGGAATTTGGTTGGTTGCCTTCTCATTTTTCTTTCCTCTTTTTTATTTTTGTCAAAAAAAAAAAATTTCTCTCCAAGAATTTTTTTTTAAATTCCAATGGAGGATTTTATGGTAGTTGTCCAAATTTAGTCGTTGGATTCTTGTTTTTATTTTCAGGAATTCTATACTGAAACCAACTCAAAATTTCTTAGAATCTTTCAAAATACTCTAAAAGTTTTCAAACCCTTAAAATTTTTTTTAAATCTTTAAAATGTTGTAAAGCTTTCGAAAATGCCGTGAAATTTTTTTTTAATAATCTAAAATATTTCAAATTTGCTGAAATCAATAAAATTAGTGAAATCAATTGAAAATTCCTTGGAATATTTTGAAATACTCTAAACGTTTTCAAATCCTCTAAAAAAATTTTTAACTCCTTTAAATTAGTCAGATTAGAAAAGATCATTACTGACTATAGGATTTTTTGGATTTTGTCTAAAATTATAATTTTAGACAAAATCGAGAAAACCATAAACTCATAGCTAAACACAAGGTTGAAACTGGACATTTAATTGATTGGAAAAATGTTACAGTTTTTCATCATGAACCTAATGAATTTAAAAGACTAATAGCAGAAATTTTCTTTATTAAGAAAAATAGTAATAAATAATTGCATTAACACAATACATAATAATAAATATATAATATAATCTTGGATTCTTTAATTTCAAAAATTAATAACATTGGAAATTTGTAACTAATTAAATAAAAAGAATATAAATTGTTAAATATTTATTTCAAAAGTTCACCTCCAGTTCTCTTCCAAAACTAGTTATAATTAACAATAGAATATTTTCCTCGATTTTATAAGTCATTTTTAACAACGTTAATTTTTTCGCTTGAAATAACTTCAGTTTAATTTAAAAACAAGTATAATGGAAATTCCCTTTTTGTCTTAAATCGTAAGCTGAATTTCATGAAAATAGTTCTGCCGAAAAGCAAATTTTAAAATGAATTTATTAAAATCAGAAGTTAAAATATTTTTATTTTAAATAGTTTAAAAATCCTTGAAAAGCTTCAAAATTTCATTTCAAAATCTTGAAACATCTTCACGTTGTTTTACATTTTTTCAAATTATGAATTAATTTTTTAATTTTTTCAGACCTTCTGAACATCTTTCAAAATGATTCGAATTCTTCCTAAAATTTCGTTTGAATCCTGAAAAATTAAAAATATTTCCTTAAAATCTTCCAGATTCATTTTTAGCAATTTTAGAAATCTTTTTAAATCTTTTTAAATATTCTCTTGAAATTAATTTTTCAAAATAAAAAGTCATTTTCAATTTACCTAGGAATCTTAAGAAAATGTTTTTTATTCTCTCGAAGCCTTTCACAATTCTTAAAAATCTTCTAAATTTTTTGTTCTAAACCTGCACAAATCTATATTTTGTTTTAAATTAGGCCGTGGGCTATTTATACTGAAATTTCGGTACAAATAGCCAAATTTTGTCGGTGTACGTAGAGACTTTGTTTAAATTATTTGAAATAATTTCAAATTTTAAATTGACACTAAATTCAACTTACTTCAATGTTTTCTAGGAATAATAATAGGTGTTACATATTTATTACACATAAAAATTCAGCAATTTTACTTGCAAATTAAATTTTTTGAAATAGAACAATTGAAATTGTAACGTTCAAAGTTTATTTTTTTTGCTTAATTGTGAATATTTAATTTACAATTACTGATTTGAAATGAACAGTCATCTCAACCAGTTTAACTAAAAAAGTTGATATTGCTGAACTCAGAAACTTGTCACTTTCCAAGTTTTAAAGATGTATGTATTGGCAATGTTTAGTTTTTGTACCATTTTGAACGAGTTTTGGTGTTCAATATTTTAATTTTGAATCTTTAATTTTTGAATTATTCAGACTCAAAATTTTGGGTTTTAGGAATTGCCCTGATCATCAATTAGCAATTACTTTTACTCATATCAGAAAAGTACCTGCATCATTCTCTTTTCAATAACTTTATCCTGATGAGGAAAACTATGTGTTTTGGAAACCTCGATGAATCGGAATAAATAATCCAAAAAATGAATTTTTTTGGTCTGAAGTATGTCATTTTTACCATCTTTAACATTATATCCTTTATATAATGTAAATCTTTTGAAAATGCCTTGCATTTTTTGAAATTAGCTAAAACTCTCCTAATCCGTTAAAAATCTTCCAAATTGATGAAACGAATACCTACAAATAAGGATGTGTGTAAAAGACTTTCCCATATGCTCTATATTATGGAAATTCGATTTGAATTTCCGTATTTTAATTAACTCTCTGGCTTGAATCGAGATTACTATTTCAATCATCTTACACTTCAATCGTCGATATTGGTTTCATGAAAATTGAGTTTAGATTCTATTTCCGATTCCAATTTGATCCGAAATTTGTTCATGTTTGACCTGAAAACGGAGGCTTTTGCCCCTCGTTTTATGAAAATATAGTTGTATAATGATGGAAAAGTCAATTGTTAAATATAATTCAGGCGGAAATATTACATGGATGGAGAAATTACTAATCATAATTGACAAGTAATCGCAGATAATAATTCTCTTCTCAGCATAAAGTTGATTTCAAACTGGAAATTAATCAATATTACTACTTAAAAGTGGAACAATTTTAAATTTATGACGTTCAAAATTCATCAAGTTTAAATTGAAAGTCCTGAAAAATTGCACAATATCAAATTTATAGCCCTTAATATTCTGCAACTTAAAATTTATAGCTTTCAAAATATAAACATTATTTTTTTTTCTCAAAATAAAGAGTTTTATATTTACGGCAATGCAAATTTGACAGAATTAAATAAAAAATTTAAAAAATGTACAAAAAAACCGCAAACCCTTAAGGATGCATAATTTTTTGTTGCAAATTTAATTTTTTTAAATAAGAATTGCACACGAAAATCAAGGAGGATTTCCTGGAAAACATCATAATCCATCAATAATAAAGATTGAATAAAAATTGCAAAGTTTATTTAAAGCGAAAGAAAAAACATAAAATAGCTATTATTATATGAACAGTAAAAGATTATAGTATTTTTTACACAGTATGCTCAGATTTTTCTTATAGAATTTGTCCTTAAGGTGAACATTTTTTAATCAGTTATCTTTAAATTCAAAAGGTTCAATTTAAAATCTAAAAAACTGAAATAATTTTTTTAACTTTCGAAAAAATATAAAAACATTGAAAATTTATAATTCTATACTGATACGTAAATATTGATAGAAAAAAACATCAAAAACTGATTTTTCAAAAAGAAGCTTTCCAATTTTCCAAGCCACTTTCCAAATTAATTTGTGGAAAAAGAAAAAAATAAATTGCCTTAAAAATAGAACAATGCAAGAACATTTCAAACTCAATGCCTTTTAATTTTTGTGTGTAAGTGATTAAATTAAGAAAAATTAAAATCGTTCCGTCAATTTACTAAATAAAAATTTCCAAATAATTAATTCAATTTCATGATCAACTTTATTTCTGAATCTTTCTATGCATTATTTTTTTATTATTTATTCAAAAAGGAAATTTCATTTTTAAATGATTTTTGAATTTTGGACAATAATTTAGTTATTAAAATTTTATTACTACACTACAATTACTACATTTTTTCACACTTTCGAAGAGATAAGAAAAATAAATTATAGACAAAAACTTAGAATATCCTAATTTACATCGGTACCAGTGACAAAAAAATTACAGGTCCCGAGAATAAAATTTTGAAATCATTTTTGTAATTTTGCATTAATTACAAAGATTTTAGGAAGAAAAATTATTTAAAAACTTATTCAGAAGTTTGAAAAAGATCCGACAGTAAGTTAAATCTTGACATTTAAAAAAATTTTTAACAAAATGTAGATTTTTTATTATTTCAATAAAAGAAGCTTTTTAAGAATTTAAAGGTTACAAGAAAACCAAAAAAATTTTCCAAGGTTCCTATGGAAAGTTAATGTTATTTTAGATACCAAAGCAAAATTTTACAATTTTGCAAAATTAAAAAATTGTTGAATAAATTCAAAAATTTTAAGAGATACTGTAAGCTTTTGAAAGGATACAAAAAAATTTGCATTGAAAACACAATGTAGATTTTAGAAGTTCTGAAACAAAAAATTTAAAAGCGTTTTTAGAATTTTGAAAGGTTCCAAACAAATTTTTAAAAGTTTTCTAAGAATAATTAAAAAGATTTCAAAACATTCTAAAAGATTGGCAAAATTACTCAGAAAAAATTTGGAAGATTTGAAGGCAATTTTTTTAATTTTGCGGAAATTATCTGAAAGTTTAGAAAAAAATTCAAATCGTTCAGAAAAATTAGAAGATGTTTGAAACAAAATTTTAAGAATTGTAGATTTTTTAAGGTTTCGAAATAAAATTTTTAAGTTTTTTTTTAATATTTTAAAAACTTTCAAGATAATGAAACAAATTTCCTAAGATTCCTGGGAATATTTTAAGTAATTCTTTATTTCTTTACATTAATTTAAAGAGAATATTTAAAAAGATTCTAAAACATAAAAAAAGATTTCCAAAATTGTCAAAAATTAATTCGGGAGATTTTGGAACAGTTTTAGGAACCATTTATGTCAGTTAAAAAGATATTTACAAATTTGTTGAATGTTGCAGAGATTATAATCCTGTAAAATAAAAAAAAAATTTAGGAATTTTCTCAATACTTTTTCGTGATATCTGAAATCTTCAAAAATCGTTTTGAATTTTCCAAAGAAACCTAAAAGAATTATATTTATATAAACTTAAAGCAAATAAAGAAACAAAAAATAAAAGAAGATAGTTATTAAACATTTTTATTTTGTATTAAAACTGTTTTTTGCTTCAAATTGTAATTTTGCCAACTGTTTTTTTTAGTCTGGACTAAAAAATCTTTTTTAGTTGCGAGTTCAACAATTTTGTTGAAAATTCGTCTTTTTGGTTTGAAAATTCATATCTTTTGGTGAAAATTTTATTTTTGTTTATTAAAATTACAAAAGATTGGTTAAAAATTAAAATCTATTTTGTTGAGGATTTAACTATTTTCTTGAAAATTCGTCTGATTGAACGAATTCAAGTCTTTTCGATTTAAAATTAAAAGTATTTTTTTAATTCATTCATCAACTATTATATTTTTTGTTGAGAATTCATCCTTTTTGATTGAAAATTCAATTATTTAATTAAACTTAAACGACTTTCTTAAAAATTCACTTTTTTCTGATTGAAGATTCATTATTTTCGTTAAAAATTATTTCTTTGTTCGAAAATGTAACCATTTTGTTAAAAAAAATTTTGCAGCAAATTTATCTTCTTAGTTGAAAATTCATCTTTCTTGTTGAGGATTCAACTATTTTTTTTATTTATTTTTTTAATAATTCAACTGTTTTTGCTTTGAAATTAAAATCTTTTTAAACTGAAATTTCAATTATTAAATTATTTGCTGAGAATCCATCTTTGTTTATTTTCAAATGTTTGGTTGAAGACAAACTTTTTTTTGAGATTTCGATTTGACAGATTTGAAAACTTTAAAAATCATTTGGAATTTTCTCAAGATACTAGGGAATATGATATTTATGTAATCTCAAAAACAAATAAACAAATAAATCTGAAAAATAAATAGTTATTCGAAAATTTTATTTTGCATTCAGAATTATTTTTCCCCTCAAATTGTAATTTTTTCATTTTTTTTTGTATTCTGGACTAAACAATCTTTTTTGTTTGCTAATTCAACAATTTTGTTGAAAATTCGTCGTTTTGGTTTGAAAAGTCATTGCTTCTGGTAGAAATTTTATTTTTGTTTATTAAAATTTCAAAAGTTTTGTTCAAAATTAAAATCTATTTTGTTGAGGATTCAACTATTTTGTTGAAAATTCAATTATTTGATGAAACTTAAACAACTTTGTTAAAAAATCACTTTTTCATTGAAGATTCATCATTTTTGTTACAATTCATCTATCTGTGAAAAATGTAACCATTTCGTAAAAAAAAATTTCGCAGCAAATTTATATTTTTGGTTGAAAATTCATCTTTTTGGTTGAAGATTCAACTATCATGTGAAACATTTTGTTTATGAATTTGACTATTTTTGCTTTTAAATTAAAATCTTTTTGAACTGAAAAAAATTATCACATTCTTTGTTGAGAATTCATCTTTTTCGTTTGAAAATTTAAATGTTTGGTCAAAGTTAAACTTATTTGTTGAAATTTTGATTTGACACATTTGAAATGTTCAAAAACCATTTGGAATTTTCTCAAGAAACTAAGAAAAATGATATTTATGTAATTTTAAAAACAAATAAACAAATAAACCTGAAAAATAAATAGTTATTCGAAATTTTTATTTTGCATTCAAAATTATTTTTCCCCTCAAATTGTAATTTTGCCAATTTTTTTTTATTCTGGACTGAAAAATCTTGTTTGGTTGCGAATTCAACAATTTTGTTAAAAATTCATCTCTTTTGGTAGAAATTTTATTTTTGTTTATTAAAATTGAAAAAGTTTGGATAAAAATTAAAATCTTTTTTGTTAAGGATTCAACTATTTTCTTGAAAATTCGTCTCTTTGGACCAATTCAAATCTTTTTGATTCAACATTAAAAGTATTTTTTTAATTCAATTATCAACTATTATTTTTTTCGCTGCGAATTCATCTTTTTTGGTTGAAAATCCAATTATTTGATTAAACTTAAACGACTTTGTTGAAAATTCACTTTTTTTGATTGAAGATTCATCATTTTCGTTAAAAATTATTTCTTTGCTGGAAAATGTAACCATTTTGTTAAAAAAAATTTTTCAGAAAATTTTTCTTCTTGGTTGAAAATTCATCTTTTTTGTTGAAGATTCAACTATTTAAAAAATTTTTTTTTAATAATTTATCTATTTTTGCTTTAAATTTAAATCTTTTTAAACTGAAATTTCAATTATTAAATTATTTGCTGAGAATCCATCTTTTTTTTTTATATTGAAATGTTTGGTTGAAGTCCAACTTTTTTGTTAAGATTTGAATTTGACACATTCAACAATTATGTTAAAAAATCGTCTTTTTGGTTTAAAAATTCATCTCTTTTGCTAGAAATTTTATTTTTGTTTATTAAAATTGCAAAAGTTTGGTTCAAAATTAAAATCTATTTTGTTGAGGATTCAACTATTTTCTTGAAAATTCGTCTGTTTGGACGAATTCAAATCCTTTTGATTTAAAATTAAAAGTATTTTTTTAATTCAATTATCAACTATTATATTTTTCACTGCGAATTCATCCTTTTTGGTTGAAAATTCAATTATTTGATTAAACTTAAAAAACTTTGTTAAAAATTAACTTTTTAGATTGAAGATTCATAATTTTTGGTCGAGGATTCAACTATTACGTGAAACATTTTTTTTACGAATTTGAATATTTTTGCTTTCAAATTAAAATCTTTTTGAACGTAAAAAATTATCACATTCTTTGTTGAGAATTCATCTTTTTCGTTTGAAAATTTAAATGTTTGGTTAAAGATGAACTTTTCTGTTGAAATTTTGATTTGACACATTTGAAATTTTTGAAAATCTTCTTGAATTTTCCCAAAATTCCTAGGCAAATGATATTTATGTAACCTTAAAAACAAAAAAACAAATAAACCTAAAAAATGAATAGTTATACAAAATTTTCATATTGCATTACATTTTTTTGCATTAAAAAAATTAATCCACAAGTAATCTCTTTTAATGCAAAAATACGTAGAAAACCTTATGCGAATTATAAAACATTTCTTATGAATTTTTCATTTGGAACAATGTTAGATTATGTTAGCTTTTTGAATCGAAAAAGTGTTTTTGAATAAAAAATTATTAGATTTCAAACCCTAAATTTGTTATTAACAATTCAAGATTGCTTTAGATTTTTTTTTTATTTGATTAAAAAAGTTTATAATTTCTTAATAATATTTTACGTCACGTTAGCGTTTCATACCAAAAGTTGATACTTCAAAACAAGAATCAGTATATAAAAAAGGATCAGTATATAAAAAAGTAGCAGTATATAACACCAACCAATTATGACTCTCTCGGTCCCAATTCCGTCCATACACTCCCCCTCCATTAACCGAAGTTTGGTGGGACTGACGTTATAACTAGACTATTGCCCTTTCCTCACCGAGTGAGTCACGCTTACCCCTGATGGGACATGGCTTAATGGCATAATAATAACAGATACTATAGAATAGAAAAAATTTACATTTATATTATATATTAATAATATTTATATTATCTTGTTTTCTAGGTAGAAAATAAAAATCCAGGGAGTTAAATGCACGCTCCACACGCATGTATTTTCTGCTAGTTAATAATAATTTGAATAATTGAAGTAGTCATATATGATACATACAATTTTTACAGTCGACTGGTTTTAAGGTAATCTCTGGCGTTACGGTCAGTGGAAGCATCGGGGTTGAAATAATTCTCTCTCTAGGTATTCACCTGGTTTCGCTGATGGGGTGAAGCGCGGTGATAAAATCGACTCATTTTCGCTTCATCGGAATGATATGAAAAAAAAATTACGTGCCGGGTAAAATGCGTGACGACTGTAGTTGCGTCTGTGGCGACCTCTTTGCCAGCTTCATTATTGATTTCAGTTGTGCGATAAAATCGACCGTGATATATCGTGACAATACTTCAATGATAGGCGATTTACTCCGCGTAATTATTGCCCGTAAATAACAGCCAAGAGTATCACTGGAATAACTATATTCATACTGGATTTACTTTTTTCGTAGCTATGAATAAATTGAGCTTCAAATCGTTAACTTTGTCACGAAAAGTCAAGAATATTTTTAATAAGAATTCGATTAATAATCAAAAATAAAAAAATATATATATAATATTTACTATTGATCACTAATCAAAATAAATAATTATAATCTACGAGTTGAAAATTTAAAAAGAACGTCTTCCAATTCAGAAACAAATTAAATGCAAACACTTTCTCCCTTCTTATTGCATAAAAAAGTTGAAAATATGTCCCTCTTGCGTTTCACAAAAAGATTGAAAATAAGAAAATATTTTCATTCATTATATCAAACTAGCTTTGAATTCGATCTCGAGTGTTTCCACTTTGTTTGTATTGATAATTATATGGTGCTCATTTCACGAGCACTTTGCTTCCCTTTAGCAAATGTATTTGCTTCCTCATAGAGGAAGCATTAGTTATTTCTTTCAATAATAGACGAACCAAAGTCTTCATTTTGCTCAATTTAAAAATAGAACTTTAGAAAAAATACAAAATAATACAAAAAATTTCTAAATACAAAGACAAATCAGAAAAATCAACTTTTGTATTCGAAATGGGAAATTTTCGAGCTGGAAAACGGAAGGGAAAAGTTCTGTCGGACCCTATCCCTTTCCCAGCTTCATGATTTCTTTACCAAAATTGTCAGAATTACTCTATTTGAAAATGTATGATCAAAAAGTCTTTTCTATTCATGCGTCAACTTTGAATTATGTCGATGAGAAAAGTTTTTCGGTTCGAAACAGATGATTTAAATATTATAAATGAACATAACTTCCTCAATATTCAATAATCAATTTTCAATTCAATTTTTCAATTCAATCGATTTGCCTCGAATCAAGGAATCTTTTCCGTTCTTGCATCAATTTTGAATTATGTTAGTGAACAAAGTTTCAATCGTGTTTTCAAATATTATGCATTACCATAGCTTCCTTACTCTTCAATAAAATGTATCAATGTTATAAGTCAATCGATTTCGTCTTGAATCAACACAAGTTTTCTACTCTTGCATCAACTTTAAATTCTGAGAATGAGAAAATTTTTACTATAAAAGTCGATTTTGAAAATATATAAATTACCATGACTTCCTTACTCTTTAATCAAATGTATTAATAATATAGTTTAATCAATTCGGCTTTAACCAAGAAAAATCTTTTATACTCTTGCATCAACTTTAAATTATGTTGAAGAAAAAAGTTTTACTATGAAAAGCCGTATTTTCAAATATTATGCATTACTATAGCTTCCTTACTACTTTCCAATAAAATGTATTAATATTATAGGTCAAGCGATTCGACTCGAATCAACACATCTTTTCTGTTCTTGCATCAACTTTGAATTATGTTAATGAAACAAGTTTTACTATAAAAAACCGATTTCCAAAATATATAAATTACAATAACTTCTCTACTCTTTAATAGAATGTATTAATATTCTAGGTTACTCGATTCGTGTCGAACTAAGGAACCTTTTATATTCTTGCATCAACTTTAAATTACGTTAATGAAAAAATTTTTACTATAAAAAACCGATTTTCAACATATATAAATTACCATAACATCCCTAATTTTTAATAAAATATATTAATATTATAGGTCGATCGATTCGGCTCGAACCAAGAAATATTGTATATTCTTGCATCAACTTTGAATTATGTTGAGAAAAAAGTTTTACTATAAAAAACCGTAATTTTAGCATATAAAATGAACGCTTTAAACACTTTTCAATTGCAAATTTTTTAATTAAAAGCCGTTGAACTGCAAAATTTCAATTTTTGACTTTTATACATTGTACAGTTAAAATATTTAAAAAAAAATAGAAATCCACGCTATCGTTTTCAATGCTGTGAATTGAAGAATATGGATCAATTTATAAATTTTCAAAATCATATAATTTTAAGCAATTTTAGACTAGAAAAATTAATTTATACATTAAAATTTGTTTTGAAATCTTTTTATATATTCTCTTAAAAATTTGTTTAAAAAATCCTTTTAACATTTTTCAGGAATCTAATAATAATTGTATTATCTTGGAACTCGGAATTTTGCGTAAAATTTTTTTTAAATCCTACAAAAATAAAAAAATTTCCTTAAAATCATCCAGCTTCTTTTTCAAAATTTAGGAAATCTTATTAAATATTCTTTTAAAATTAATGTTTTCAAACAAAAAATATACTGTTAGTTTTTCTAGGAATTTTGATACAAATTTTTAATTCATTTAAAATCTTTCCGAATGCTTAGAAAGCTTATAAATTTTGTGTTCGACATCTTTAAAAATCTACATTGTGTTTTAAATTATTTGAAATCTTTTCACGTTTTAACTTATTTTGGAATCTTTTCAAAACTTCCAAGATATTTTAAACTCACTCGATTATTTTTCAAATTATTGATGATTGTTCAATTGTCATATATTATTCATTAAATTTTGTAAAATCTTTTTGAATATTCTCTTAAAATTAATTTTTCAAGACGAAAAATTATTTTAAATTTCCCCAGCAAACAAGAAAATATCTCTTAAACAAACTCATTTTTTTCCAAATTTATCATTGTTCAATTGTTATTTATGTACTTTATTGTTAATTTATTTGCCTTTTTACAAGAAAGTACAAGAAAAAATCAGCTATTTGTATTTAACTGTATTTTTAAAAATAAAAAAATGTCCTCTTCTGATCCAGAAAAAAATTGAAAATTAAAACTGAAACTTTGCAAACTCAAAATAGTCTCAAATCAAACTGAACCGGAACTAAACTAATTTTTTTCAATAAAAAAACGTTTTTCGAATTATATTATTCAAAACTTAGAATATTATTCAAAACTTTAAAATTTAAAAAGACACTCTTGCAATTCGGAAACAAATAAAATGAAGAAAATTCTTCTCTTTCAATTGAAAAAAAGTTGAATATAAAAAATTTTCCTCCTTCGATTCACAAAAAGATTGAAAATCAAAAATTATTTTCATTTATTCTAAAAAAAATGTTGAAAATAAAGATTGGCCTGCTTGAACTAAATTAAAATGTTGAAAATGAAAAAAGCACCTTCTACGGTTCATAAAAAAAATAAGGATAAAAATTTCTTCTCGTCCGAATCTATAAAATTGTTTCTTCTTCCAATAAAAATTTCCTCTTCCAATAGAGACCAAAATTGAAAATTAAAAATTACACTTTGCAAACTCAAAATAATTTTAAAATAAAACTGAACCTATGCTATATACATTTTGCCAAATAAAAATTCGTTTTTAAAATTATGTTATTCACAAATTACACTAATAATCAAAATTTTAAAAACCCTCTTTCAATTCAGAAACAAACCAAATGCAAAAATTTGATCCCTTCCAATGTAAAAAAAAAGTTTAAAATGAAAATTTCCCTCTTCTGATTCACAAAAAAATAGAAAATTAGAAAATACGTTTTTCAAATCACATTATTCACAAATAAAAATAATAGACAAAATATTAAAAATCAAAATGTAAAAAACTTAAAAAGACCCTTTTCAATTTTTTTTTTATTGGATGAATTTTCTTCCTGACAATTCGATGAAAAAAATAAAAATACAAAAATTTTCCTTCTTCTCATTCACAAAAAGATTGCAAATACAAAAACATTTGCATTTAAAATACAAATCAAACAAAAACTAACATAAACTAGAGTAATATTTAAAAATAAAAAGATGTTTTCCGAATGATATTCTTCACAAATAAAAATAATAATCGGAATGTTAAAAATTTGAAAAGACCCTCTTCCAATTCAGAAACAAATTGAATGCAAACATTAGCTCCCTTACAATTAGATAAAAAAGTTAAAAATAAAATATTACCCTCTTCTGATTCACAAAAAGTTTGAAAATAAAAAATTATTTTCATTTATGATAGCAAAAATGTTGAAAACAAAGAATGGCCCCCTTGAAACCAATTAAAATGTTTAAAATGAAAAAATTCCCTTCAAGAATTAAAAAAAAATAAGAACCAAAATTTCTTCTTGTCCAGCTTCATAAAATTGTTAAAAATAAAAAAATTCCCTCTTGCAATTAGGAGAAAATTAGACATTTCAAATTAAACTTTGCGAGCACAAAATAATCTCAAATGAAGCTATTGTGAAACTAAAAAAAAATTTTGCATCTTTTTTGAAAAAAATGACAATAATGCTACCATTTTCTCAAAATGCTCGCTAATGCAACTTCTTTTTCACTTTGCCTTTTAACATATTTTTAAAATTTTCGACAAATTGACAACAAAATACATGAAATTTAGCGACATTTATAATTTTGGAAGCCCAAAAATATAATTTTTCAACCAAAAAGTTAATTTTCTACCATATAGTCAAATTTTCAACCAAAAATTGAATATTTTAATTTTCAACCAAAAAGTGGCATTTTCAATTAAAAAGGATATATTTTCAATGAAGAATATTAATTTTCTGCCAAAAAATCCGAAGTTTCAACAAAACACATGGGTTTTCAACCAAATAGTGGAATGTGCAACGAAAAATGGAATACGTACATATTGAGTTGAATTAAATTAATTCTGAATTAAAAACGAATTTTCAACAAAATGTTTAGATATTCAACAAAAAAAAATCTTCTACCAGAGAAATATTAATTTTCAACAAGAGTTTAATATTCAACAAAATAGTTGAATTTTCAATCAAAAAGACGATTTTTCAACCAAGAATATTATACTTCTGCGGAAATAGTCGAATTTTCAACAAGATACATACATTTTCAACCACATAATTCAATTTTCTACTGAAAAGTATTAGTTTTTAACCCAATAGTTGATTGTATTACAGTGGAATTTGTAATTGAAAAATGTCAATTTTCAACAAAAAATAGAATATTTTGATTTTCAGTTGAAAAATTGATTTTCAATTTTTGAAAAAATAGTTAGATATTCAACAACAAAAAATAAATTTTCTACCAAAAAATTCGAATTTTCAAAAAACAAATGGATTTCCAACCAATTAGTTGAATTTTCGACAAAGAATGTAATAGGTACATTTTTACTTGAAAAAATTAATTCCAAACAGAAAAAAAAAAATTTCAACAAAATATGCGGATTTTCAACCAAAAAAAAATCTTTAACGCAAGAAATATTAATTTTCAAGAAGAATTCAACATTCAAAAAAGCAGTTGAATTTTCGATCAAAAAGACGATTTTTGAACCAAGAATATCATATTTTTGCGAAAAAGTTCGAATTTTCAACTAGATACATACATTTTCAACCACATGGTTCAATTTTGTACTAAAACAGATTTTTTCAAACCAAATAGTTGATTGTTTAACCACGAATAATGATTTGCCACCAAAAGATACAAATTTTCAACAAAATACATGAATTTTCAACCAATTGGATGAACTGTCAACCAAATAGTTGAATTTTCAACTGAAGAAAATTAATTTTCCACCAAAAAGTGGAATTTTTCAATAAAAAATTACATTTTTCAACCAAAAATGGAATATTTTGATTTTCAGTTAAAAAATTGATTTCCAATTCAAAGAATTTTCGACAAAATAGTTAGATATTCAACCAAAAAAATGAATCTTTATTAAGAAAATTATATGAATTTTCCACAAGAATGTAACATTCAACAAAATAGTTGAGTTTTCAACCAAAAAAATGATTTTTTAAACAAGAAGATTAATTTTCTACCAAAAAATTCGAATTTTCAACGAAAAATATAATAGGTACATTTGTAGTTAGAAAACATTGATTCCAAACAGAAAATAAAATAAATTTTCAACAAAATATTTGGATATTCAACCAACAAAAATCTTTAACCAAAGAAATATTAATGGTCAACAAGAGTTCAACATTGAAAAAAGCAGTTGAATTTTCAATCAAAAAGACGATTTTTTAACCAAGAACATCATATTTCTGGGGAAAAGGTCGAAATATTAATTAGATGCATACATTTTCAACAACATGGTTCAATTTGGTGCTAAAACAGATTTTTTTAAACCAATCAAATAGCTGAATTTTCAACTGAAAAAAATTGATATTCAAGCAAATATTTTATATTCTTGCATCAACTTTGAATTATGTTGAAGAAAAAAGTTTTACCATAAAAACCCGTATTTTCAAATGTTATGCATTACCATAGCTTCTTTACTCTTCAATAAAATTTTTTAATATTATAGGTCAATCGATTCGCCTCGAACCAAGGAATCTTTTATATTCTTGCATCAACTTTGAACGATGCTGATGAAAGAAGTTGTACTATAAACAACCGATTTTGAAAATATATAAATTACAATAACTTACCTACTCTTTAATAAAATGTATTATTATTATGGGCCAATCGATTCGTCTCGAATCAACACATCTTTTCTGTTCTTGCATCAACTTTGAATTATGTTAATGAAAAAAGTTTTACAATAAAAAACCGATATTCAAAATATATAAACTACTATAACTTCCCTACGTTCAATAAAATGTATTAATATTATTGGTCAATCGATTCTTCTCGAACCGCGGAATCTTTTATCTTCTTGCATCAACTTTATATTATGCTAATGAAAAAACTTTTACTATAAACAACCGATTTTGGAAATATATAAATTACCATAACTTCCCTACTTTTTAATAAAATGTATTGATATCATAGGTCAATCGATTCGTCCCAAACCAAGGAATCTTTTATATTCTAGCATCAACTTTAAATTATGCTAATGAAATTTTTTTTACCATAAACAACCGATTTTGAAAATATATAAATTACCATAACTTCCCTACTTTTCAATAAAATGTATTAATATCATAGGTCAATCGATGAGCCTCGAACCAAGGAATCTTTTATATTCTAGCATCAACTTTAAATTATGCTAATGAAAAAAGTTTTACTATAAACAACCGATTTGGAAAATATATAAATTACCATAACTTCCCTACTTTTCAATAAAATGTATTAATATCATAGGTCAATCGATTCGTCCCAAACCAAGAAATCTTTTATATTTTTGCATCAGCTTTAAATTATGCTAAATAAAAAAGTTTTACTATAAACAACCGATTTGGAAAATATATAAATTACCATAACTTACTTACTTTTTAATAAAATGTATTAATATCATAGGTCAATCGATTCGTCCCAAACCAAGGAATCTTTTATATTTTTGCATTAGCTTTAAATTATGCTAAATAAAAAAGTTTTACTATAAACAACCGATTTGGAAAATATATAAATTACCATAACTTCCCTACTTTTTAATAAAATGTATTAATATCATAGGTCAATCGATTCGTCTCAAACCAAGGAATCTTTCATATTCTAGCATCAACTTTAAATTATGCTAATGAAATTTTTGTTACCATAAACAACCGATTTTGAAAATATATAAATTACCATAACTTC
>CAKNYM010051486.1:226958-280298 GCA_932195095.1 Andricus curvator
TACTTTTCAATAAAATGTATTAATATCATAGGTCAATCGATGAGCCTTGAACCAAGGAATCTTTTATATTCTAGCATCAACTTTAAATTATGCTAATGAACAAAGTTTTACTATAAACAACCGATTTGGAAAATATATAAATTACCATAACTTGCCTACTTTTCAATAAAATGTATTAATATCATAGGTCAATCGATTCGTCCCAAACCAAGAAATCTTTTATATTTTTGCATAAACTTTAAATTATGCTAATGAAAAAAAGTTTACTATAAACAACCGATTTGGAAAATATATAAATTACCATAACTTCCCTACGTTTTAATAAAATGTATTAATATCATAGGTCAATCGATTCGTCCCAAACCAAGGAATCTTTTATATTTTTGCATCAACTTTAAATTATGCTAATGAAAAAAGTTCTACTATAAACAACCGATTTGGAAAATATATAAATTACCATAACTTCCCTACTTTTTATTAAAATGTATTAATATCCTAGGTCAATCGATTCTTCCCAAACCAAGGAATCTTTTATATTCTTGCATCAACTTAGAATTATGCTAATGAAAAAAGTTGTACTATAAACAACCGATTTGGAAAATATATAAATTACCATAACTTCCCTACTTTTTAATAAAATGTATTAATATCATAGGTCAATCGATTCGTCCCAAACCAAGGAATCTTTTATATTCTAGCATCAACTTTAAATTATGCTAATGAAAATTTTTTTACTATAAACAACCGATTTTGAAAATATATAAATTGCCATAGCTTCCCTACTTTTCAATAAAATTTTTCAATATTATAGGTCAATCGATTCGCCTCGAACCAAGGAATCTTTTATATTCTTGCATCAACTTTGAACGATGCTAATGAAAGAAGTTGTACTATAAAC
Source organism: Andricus curvator (assembly GCA_932195095.1). Lineage (NCBI taxonomy): Eukaryota > Metazoa > Arthropoda > Insecta > Hymenoptera > Cynipidae > Andricus > Andricus curvator. The sequence continues at coordinate 227,857 of CAKNYM010051486.1, forward strand.
AACCGATTTTGAAAATATATAAATTACAATAACTTACCTACTCTTTAATAAAATGTATTATTATTATAGGCCAATCGATTCGTCTCGAATCAACACATCTTTTCTGTTCTTGCATCAACTTTGAATTATGTTAATGAAAAAAGTTTTACAATAAAAAACCGATTTTCAAAATATATAAACTACCATAACTTCCCTACGCTTCAATAAAATGTATTAATATTATTGGTCAATCGATTCTTCTCGAACCGCGGAATCTTTTATATTCTTGCATCAACTTTATATTATGCTAATGAAAAAACTTTTACTATAAACAACCGATTTTGGAAGTATATAAATTACCATAACTTCCCTACTTTTTAATAAAATGTATTAATATCATAGGTCAATCGATTCGTCCCAAACCAAGGAATCTTTTATATTCTAGCATCAACTTTAAATTATGCTAATGAAATTTTTTTTACCATACACAACCGATTTTGAAAATATATAAATTACCATAACTTCCCTACTTTTCAATAAAATGTATTAATATCATAGGTCAATCGATGAGCCTCGAACCAAGAAATCTTCTATACTCGTGCATCAACTTTGGATGATGCTAATGAAAAAAGTTTTACTAAAAAAAACTGATTTTCAAAATATATGAATTACCATAACTTCCCCACCTTCTACAAAATTCATCAACATTATAGGTGAATCGATTCGCCTCGAACCAAGGAATCTTTTATATTCTTGCATCAACTTTAAATTATGGTAATGAAAAAAGTTTTACTATAAACAACCGATTTGGAAAATATATAAATTACCATAACTTCCCTACTTTTTAATAAAATGTATGAATATCATAGGTCAATCGATTCGTCCCAAACCAAGGAATCTTTTATATTCTAGCATCAACTTTAAATTATGCTAATGAAATTTTTTTTACTATAAACAACCGATTTTGAAAATATATAAATTACCATAAGTTCCCTAATTTTTAATAAAATGTATTAATATCATAGGTCAATCGATTCGTCCCAAACCAAGGAATATTTCATATTCTAGCTTCAACTTTAAATTATGCTAATGAAATTGTTGTTACCATAAACAACCGATTTTGAAAATATATAAATTGCCATAACTTCCCTACTTTTCAATAAAATGTATTAATATCATAGGTCAATCGATGAGCCTCGAACCAAGGAATCTTCTATACTCTTGCATCAACTTTGGATGATGCGAATGAAAAAAGTTTTACTAAAAAAAACTGATTTTCAAAATATATAAATTATCATAACTTCCCCACTCTTCTATAAAATTCATCAACATTATAGGTCAATCGATTCGCCTCGAACCAAGGAATCTTTTATATTCTTGCATCAACTTTAAATTATGCTAATGAAAAAAGTTTTACTATAAACAACCGATTTTGAAAATATATATAAATTACCATAACTTCCCTACTTTTTAATAAAATGTATTAATATCATAGGTCAATCGATTCGTCCCAAATCAAGGAATCTTTTGTATTTTTGCATCAAATTTAAATTATGCTAATGAAAAAAGTTTTACTATAAACAACCGATTTTGAAAAAATATATAAATTACCATAACTTTCCTATGCTTTAATAAAAAGTAATAATATTATAGGTAAATCGATTCGCCTCGAACCAAGGAATCTTTTATATTCTTGCATCAACTTTATATTATGCTAATGAAAAAAGTTTTACTAAAAAAAACTGTTTTTCAAAATATATAAATTACCATAACTTCCGTACTCTTCAATGAAATGTATTAATATTATTGGGAAATCAATTCGTCTCGAACCAAGGAATGTTTTATATTCCTGCATCAACTTTGAATTATGCTAATGAAAAAAGATTGAATATAAAAGACCGATTTTTAAAATATTATTGAGTGCTAAAACAAATGCAATAAATATTTTTAGAAATCCTTCAGTCAGACAATTGCTTAGAACATTATATTCAACATTTTTAAATTGAGGAAGGTTTAATTAAATGAATTTAAAAATTTCGGAAAATGCTACAATTACAAAGCTTTCTGTATGAGAAAGCAAAATAGAAGAATGTCCTCTTCAAATACAGACAAAAATTGAAAATTAAACGTTGCAGACTCAAAATAATCCCAAATCAAACTAAAACTAAGTTATATACATTTTTTAAAATGGAAATTCGTTTTTAAAATTACATTATTATTCACAAATTACAATAATAATCAAAATATTAACAATTTAAAAAGACCCTTCCCCCAATTCAGAAACAAATTAAATGCAAAAATTTCCTCCCTTCCAATGTACAAAAAAAAGTGTTAAAAATAAAAATTTTCCTCTTCCGATTCACAAAATGATTAAAAATAGAGCTTCAATTAAATTAAATTATTATTCAAAATATGAACTTCATATGAAAAAACTTTCTTCTCTTCAAACTCAGAATCATCTCAAATCAAACTAAAATTAAACTCAACTAAATTTGTTAAATAAAAATGCGTTTTTCAAATGATATTCTTCACAAATTAGAAAAATAATCGAAATATTAAATATATCAAAAGACCCTATTGCAATTCAGAAACGAATTGAATCAATCATTTTATTCCTTCCAATTGGATAAAAAAAATTTAATATTTCCCCCTTCCGATTCACGAATATATTGAAAATAAAAAATACTTTTCTTTTATTATAAGAAAAATGTTTAATTAAGAATCTGGCAAGCTTCAACTCAGTTCAAAATCATACTCCTTCAACAATCGTAGTTTTTGGCATGTCTCCCCCCCCCCCCCCCTTAAATCGGTAAACTACTCTACAATTTGGAAAATTCTAGAATAATTTTAATAGAAAACAAATTTTATCAAATGATATTCTTCCCAAATTAATTTTTCGCTCTGAGTGCATTGTGTAGGCTATGGTGTCGGTTTGTAAGTGTCAACGAAATGCGAATGGCGAGTGGGTTTTCTGTCAAGAGACGTTATATATAGCACCCGAGTGTGCGATAACGAGAGATACACAGCTGGATTAGTTAACTCTAAAAAGCTCGATCCTGTTTCAACTCGCCAGCTCGATATACCATACACCACCCCCGACCCATTTCGTGTGGGGGGGGGGGGTTCGTTACATCGACAAAATTGCAGTTGATACGCTACATTGTTTGGTTGAATCGACGCAATTTATTTTTTGCTAAATCAATCCCACCTTCTTGAAAATCAAGATTTTATTTGGTTTAATTCGCCAAATGATTAAAAAAATGATGCATATTTATCAATTTAAGACGTTAGGATAAGAACTGATAAGACCTAACTTTTATAAATTCTGTTTTTGATGAATTTGAATATCATGGGCCGGAGCTAACCGGTATATGCTGGGGAAATCGCTTTTCTGCAGTTTTCCTCTCCCCTGGCCAAACGTCCAGGCAAATGCGAGTTTAAACGAAATAGTTGAGGTTTTTAATAAATTGCTGAATTTTCAGCCTATGGAAATCTATTTTCAACCAAGAAGATTTTTTTTCTGAGAATATTAATTTTCTACAAAAATACGAATTTCCAATAACAAACAAAAAAATTATCAACCGGTTGAATTCAATAAAAAAAGAGAAATTTTTTACAATAGACGAATTTTAAAGAAAATAGTTAAGTTTTCAAGCTGAAAGGTCAAATGTTTTAGAACACAGTTGACTTTCAAATAGAAAAAGAAAAATTTGTAACAAAAAAATTAATTTTCAATCTAATTTCAATCTAATTTCAAACTAATTTAAAAAAAAAAAAAAAAAAAAAAGAATTTTCAACTAGTTGAAATCGATTTTTTTTAATCCTCTACCAAATAGATGAATTCGACAAACAGGATTAATTTTCAACAACAAAAATGAATTCTTCACAAAAAAATTGAATTTCCGACAGAATAGTTCAATATTTTTATGAATAGTTTAATTTACTAACAAAGTTGTTTAATTTTCAACCAAAAATATTAATTTTCCATGAAAATATTCATTTTAACCAAATAGTTTAATTTTCAAGCAAAATGTTTAATTAGCTACCAAAGTAATTTAATTTTTGACCAAAAATATGGATTTTTAACAAGAAAGTTATTTTTCAACCAAATAGTTTAATTTTCTATTAAAATGTTGAATTTTCCAGCCAAAATGACGAATTTTCTATTAAACAGCTAAATTTTTATTGCAAAAATTTGAATTTTCAAACAAAAAAAAAGTTAATTTACCACCAAATAGTTCAATTTTCAACTAAAATGATAAATCTTCAACCAAAAAAAATGACAATTTCACAAAGTTGTTCAAGTTTCAACCCAGTAGTTCATTTTTCAGCAGCAAAAAGATTTCATTTTTGAATCACAAACAGTTTATTATAATCAAAAAGACAAATTTTCCACAAAATGATTGAATTCTTAACGAAAACAGATTAATTTCCAAACGGAAATGGAATAATTACATTTTAATTAATTTTTTTTCTGAAAAAAGATCTCCTGTCGCTCTGCTGGGAATCGAACCACAGAACTTCCGATTGCCGGTCGGGTGCTTTCCCATTAAGCATTCGGAATTTTTTTAAAAAGGATATATAATTCTTAAATATTTTTTGTTTCGTCGGCAAATTGATTTCGTGTACCTAAATGAAGTAACATATTTTCTTGTATATTTTTTATTTTGCCTAAGCGATTTCGAAATATAACGAAAAATTTATTTTAAAATTCTTAATTGGGCTTCTCCCTATCCATTCACAAATTTATGTACAATAGAAATTAATTTTTTTTCAATCTGCTGAGGTCTCGGTGGCGCAACTGATTGAGGATTCTCTCATGTATAGTAGCGTTCCCGGTTCAAACCCGGGCTGAGGCAGAATTTTTTCCTCCGAAAAAAAAAATTATTTTTCCAAAATAATCGTGAAACAGAATTTTAATTAATTAAAGTTTTGAAAACGTCGTTTAAAATGGTAATAACGTCTTCGATCAAATTAATTATATTTTTATTAATTTCATTTGAAGAGATTCTATAAATATGAATAACTAAGACAGAAAAAAAAACTGTCGACGTTAGAAAAAAAAAACTGAAAAAATTCACAGACATTCTTTCAACATTCTTTATTGCAATTCATTTTTCAAAAATTCTCAAATATTTGATAATTTACTTTTTACGGTGATTTGTTTACAAATAGTTTATTTTGAGAACGAATGACGATAGGAAGCCGTTTAATGGATCCAAATGTGCAGTTTTGTGATGCGAGTGCAGTTCAATATTGAAATTTATAATAAAGTCATTGTTACGCAAGAAATATCATTATGAATATTTCTGATTTTAATCAGTGTTGGCGCGTGGTACAGTTTTGATTTTGAAGAAAAATTAATTTTTTTAATTGGACTCTCAATTTTTTTCTAAATAAACAAATACGACTAAAAAATGGCAATTTTTTCTATTTGACGTTCCCGGTGCTCTTCAGTAACAGGAAAATTATTGAAATCATCTAAGTTCGTATAGTAACATTAATTACAGATTTTTCAATATTATACAATAAACAAAAAAAATTGTTATAAAAAAATTATTTGTTTAAAGAATGTCTTCTACGATTTTCCATAATTTTACGTTTTTTGTGAGTTATATTCAAAGAAATTTGGATAAAAACAATATAAAGATGCAGACATTTCTTCTTGACATCATTATTGTTAATATTATTAACAAATTTAATAAACAAATGCATTAATCAGGCATTTTTCGACAACAAAATTTGATTTTTTCTATGTCAATTTATTTAATTAGGCACTTTATGATAATTTCAGGAAAATTCATAATTTTTTGATCAATCTTCCGATTTTTTCAAACAAATTTAATAAACAAATGCATTATTCGGACATTTGTCGGCATAAAAATTCGTTTTTTCAAATGTCAGTTCTTTCAGTTGGGAACTTCATGACATTTTCAGCATCATTAATAATTATTTGATAGATTTTATAATTTATTTTTATTTTATAATTTATTTTAATATTATAAAGAAATTTATTAAACAAATGCATTAATGAGGCATTTTACGACAGAAAAATTAGTTTTTTTCGATATCAGTCTTTTTAATTGAGAACTTCATGATAATTTCAGAAAAATTCATAATTGGTTGATAAATGTCATATTTTTTTAAAAACAAATTTAATAAACAAATGTATTATTCGGGCATCTGTCCATGAAAAAATTGTTTTTTTTTTTTTTCGAATTCAGTCTTTTTAATTGGGAAATTAATTAAAATTTAATTAACACTCATACTCAGTTGATAAATTCTATGATGTTTTAAACAAATTCAAGTAAAAAATGCAACTGCGTGGTTAAAAATAACATTTATTCTTGAAAATTCGCCTTTTTTAGTTAAATTCAACTGTTTTTAATCAAAAACAAAAAAATTTTAGGAGAAATATCAACTATCACATTTTTTGTGGTCGAAAATTAATTTTTTTAGGTCAAAAATTCAACTCTTCGGTTGAAATTTGATGTACTTTGCTAAAAAAAAAATTCTGAAACATTAATTTTTTTAAGTGAAAATTTGATTAGTTGGTTGAAAATTTGAAAAATGGGTAGAAAATTTATCTATTTTGTAGAAAATTAGTCTTCTTGATTGAAAATTATATTTTTTTAAAATGAAAATTCAACTATTTCATTTTTCATTAATAATTTATCTTTTTTAGTTTAATAATTCAACTGTTTCACTGAAAATTAAACTAATTTGTTGAAAATTCATCTTTGTTGGTAAAAAATTATTCTTTTTGGTTGACAAATTATATATTTGGTCGTAAATAATTTTTTGGTTTAGAAATTTACTACTTTTGGCTTGAAAACTTAATAATTTGGTAGAAAATTAAACTATTTAATTAAAAATCAACTTTTTTGCTGAAAATTAATATTTTTCGTTGAAAATTCAACTACATTTGTTGAAAATTGAATTATTTGGTTCGAAATTAAACTAGTTATTTGAGAATTCAACTATTTCGTTGGAAATTAGTTTCTTTTTCGCTTTAACAGTCGACTGTTTTCTGAAAAATTCTAATTTTTAGTTTCAAAACTTATCTATTTTGTTGAAAATTTATTTATTTGATTGAGGATTAAACTATTATGTTGAAAATTTGTCTTTTTCTGTTGAATCCAAATAATTGATCTTTTTTTTTTTTTTTTTTTGAAAATGAGATTTTTCAAACTGAAAATGAAACTATTTCATTTTTGGTTATGAACTAGTCCTTTTTAGTTGAGAATTCAACTATTTGGTTGCAAATTTACGTATTTTGTTGAAAATTCGTCTTTTGCTAGAAAATTCATCTTCTTGGTTGAAAATTCATCCTTGTAGCTTAAAATTCAGCTATTTCATAACAAATTCAACTATTTCCTTGTGAGTTTCATTTTTTGTTTGTTTGTAAATTCACCTATTTTATTAAATTCATATTTTTTTGTGAGAATCTTGACTGTTTTGTTGAAAATTTGTTCTTTTGGATGGAAAATTCATCCTTTATCGTAGGAAAGTCATCTTTCTCAAATCTGTCTTAAAAATTTAATTATATTTGGTTGAAAATGCATCTACTAAATTTTTTTTGTCCATAAAAAAAACGTAAAAAAGAGCGATCAAGAAATCAATTTTTGAAAGTTTATTCTATTCCTTCGAAGTTATTTTTACAATTATAGTCGTCACCTTTTATGGAATTTATTTTATTTAGAAATAAGACAAATATGCAAGTTACTACATTCAAATTAAAAATAATAACCTCCAATATTTTTTATTATCTACTCTTAGGGTTTTCTTTTAAAATTTGGTTGTAATGGGCCTTTTTCAATTTTATAAATCAATTTGTAACAATCTGAAATTTAAGAATTTTAAATCAGATTAAAATTAAATCCAAAATCCTATTTAACGTCCAATACTCAAGTTAATATATAGAATTTCTGAAAATGAAAACAAGAATCCAACGATCAATTTTGGACAACCACCTAAAAAAGATTCCTATTGTAATTTAAAAAAAAAACTTGCTCTTAAAAAAAAAAAAAATTTCTTTGGACAAAAATAAAAAAGAGGAAAGAAAAATAAGAAGGCAGCCAATCAAATCCCCTTCCTTCTCTTTTTTATTTATTTTTTATTTGTATTGTTATCAAATCACAAGACAAAAACATTTATAATATTTAAATATTAGGAATGTTTTTGTATTGTGATTTGATAATATTAAAAATAAAAGAGACGACAGAAATAAAAAAAAGAGAAGAAATCTTTTTTTTTTAAGACATTTTTTTTTTTTAAAAAATTTTTTTTTAGAATTTTTTTTTTTCAAGAAATTCTTTTTTTTATTACAATAGAAACATTTTATGGTGGTTGTCAAAATTTTGTCGTTGGATTCATGTTTTTATTTTCAGAAATTCTATACCTTAACAATCTGATTCATTCAGTTACATTAAAATTATCTAATAAATTATTAAAAATATTATTCATGTTTTACGTTAGTCTTTCTGGCTAAAAAATAGTTTATTTTCTCAGAATTTTGAGATAAAATCATAAAGTTTCAAAAAGGTTAAAAATTTCTAAAAATTGTAGGTTGTGTTTCTTTTTGGCTGGAAATCAGCATTTTTAAATAAAAACGTTCATAAAGAATCGCAATTTTAACAATTTGAGGTTACCTTAGCATTTCAAACCGGAAATTAGTATTTTTAATAAAAATTTATTTAGATTTCAAATGAAAAATTTTTTTCAACTATTTACGTTTTTCGGTTTTATTAACGTTTTTTACTGAAAATTTCGTTCCTCACAAGAAAATTGATTATTTTGAAGCAAAAATCATTAAAATTGAAGAAAGTGAATTGTTCTTATATACTATTTTCTTATCTCCTTGGAAAATTATATCAGGTACTCACAAAAATTCTCCAGCTATTGATGCCATAAAGTGAACTTACCTGAAACAAAAAATATGTTATATTTATTAAAATGCTGATAATAAATTTGGTACATTTTTATTTATTTATTTTATTTTATTTTTATTATTTTTTTATTTTTTATTTATTTTCCGGTATTGGCAATGTTTACCTCATTCAGATCCAGAGGATTGGTATAAGAAAGAGAGAAATTAATGTTTCATTACGACTAATGGAAAATAGATGATTTTTAGAAATTTTGAAACAATTTTCATTAACAAATTCACAGTTCAAATAGTTTTTCAACTAATAGGAATATTTATTTCGGAATTCACTGAGAATATTTTTTTGGTGACTCTTTTCTACAATAATTTTCAAAATAGGAATTATGTATTTCTTCAAAAATTAATTTAAACTTTTATTTGTGGAAAATTAACTATTTTTGTTGTTTAAAATTCGACTTTTTTATTATTAAAAATTCATCTGTTTCAGTAGAAATTTAATCTTTTCTGGATAAAAATGCAACTATTTGGTTTAAAAAATAATGATTCTTTCGTTCATTCAACTATTTTGTTGAGACTTATTTTTTTTTTGTAGAATTCAACTATTTTTCTTGAAAAATTAAAATATTTTATGGTTGAAAAAACTTATATTACATTATACGTTCAAAATTAATTTTTTATGTTCGAAAATTGAACAGCTTGTTTAAAAGTTGAACCCCTTCGTCAAAAATTGAAATTTTTAATTAAAAAATCAACTGCTTGGATAAGATTTGAACTACTTTGTTAAAAATTAATTTTTTAGGTTGAAGATTCATCTCTCCTATTAGAGATTAAACTATTTTATTAAAAATAATTTGAGTTAATTACAAACTAAAAATGTAACTGGTCCATGTTTGGTTAAAAATTGATCTTTTTGTGGAAATATCCAATATTAAATTTTTGTTTAATGAAATCCAACTATTCTGCTGAAAATTTAATTTTCATTAAAAATGTTACTTCTCGGGATACAAATCGAAATGGATTATAAAAAAAATCGTTTTTTCACCTTCAAAATAGTAGTTATTGGTTGAAAATGCAATTGCTTTGGGTCTAACCAATAAGCTACTGGAGAGATCGGAAGAAGAATCCTTTTTCTGAAACACGCTTTATTTTGCAAGATGTTAGGTTTTTCAATACAAGTCAATTTTTACTAGGAATCTGTATTATCATCGGAGATGGTAACGATCAATCAGAAGAGAAATCTCTTCACAAACTTCACAAACACAAACAAAATAAAGCGTGTTTTAGAAAAAGGATTCTTCTTCCGATCTCTCTAGTAGCTTAGTGGTTAGAGCACCTGACCGGAAATCAGTTGACCTGGCGTTCGAATCCCAGCGGAGCGAAAGGAGAAGATCTTTTTTCTGAATACATTTAATTAAAAAAATGTTCAATTTATAGCTTCATCTAGTCTGAGAAGACGTTAAAGATTTTTTGTATTAGAGGAGATATCTTTGATCGATATTGTAGATTTCCATTTTCACAGTGTGTGAAAAGATTTCTCTTCTGATTGATCGTTACCATCTCCGATGATAATACAGATTCCTAGTAAAAATTGACTTGAATTAAAAAACCTAACATCTTGCAAAATAAAGCATGTTTCAGAAAAAGGATTCTTCTTCCGATCTTTCTAGTAGCTTATTGGTTAGAGCAACTGACTGGCAATCAGTTGACCTTCTGTTTCAGAAAAAGGATTCTTCATCTGATCGCTCTAGTAGCTTAGTGGTTGAAGCACCTGACCGGCAATCAGTTGACCTGGCGTTCGAATCCCAGCGTAGCGAAAGGAGAAGATCTTTTTTTTAAATAAATTTAATTTCAAGTATTTTGTTAAAAACTCGTTAGTTTAAACAGAAAATTCGACCTTCAGATTTCAAACTAATTTTTTTTGTTTGTTGAAAATTCAACGTGTGTTTGAAAAACTTCAATCGCTTGGTTGCAAATTCAAGGGTTTTTGGTTAGGGTTTAATCTTTTTTATTTGAAAGTTCGACTATTTGGTTGAAAGTTCTTTTTCAAAAGTTGAAAATTCAACAACTTGGTCGAAAATTTAACTATTTTTTTGAAAGCTTAATTTTTGTGTTAAACATTAAACTATTTTGTAAAAATCATCTTTTTTGGTTGAAAAAAATTAAAAATTTCTTCTATAACTTAGTATATATATATTTTTTTTATTACAACAGATAATTATCTCTAGTTTAATTCATCTTCATGAAATTTTTATCTAGGTCAATCTTGTTTTTTTGATTTATTTCATCTAGTCAAAATATTATGCCAAAAAGAAACGAAAAATTTTATCCAGTAAAAAAACGCTTGAAAACTGAACTATTTGCACAAGAACATTAGAGAATAACAGAAAATATTTAACGTCTTTTCAGACTAGATGGAGCCATAAAAGAAAAATTATTTTAAAAAAAAATTTTGTTCTGAAAAAAGATCTTCTGCTTTCGCTCTGCTGGGAATCGAACCACAGAACTAATGATTTCCGGTCAGGTGCTTTCCCATTAAGCTACTAGAGAGATCGAGAGAAGAAACTTTTTTCAGAAATACACGCATTATTTTTCTAGATGGTACAAATCAAATTGTTCAAGGAATCTGTATTATCGATTGTTTGATTCCCAGCGGAGCGAAAGGAGATCTTTTTTCAGAAAAAAAAAATTATTTAAAATAATTTTTCTTCCATAGCTCCATCTAGTCTGAAAAGACGTTAAATATTTTCTCTCATCCTCTAATGATAATACAGACTCCTTGAAAAATTTGATTTGTACCATCTAGAAAAATAATGCGTGTATTTCTGAAAAAAGTATCTTCTCTCGATCTCTCTAGTAGCTTAATCGGAAAGCACCTGACCGGAAATCAGTAGTTCTGTGGTTCGATTCCCAGCAGAGCGAAAGGAGAAGATCTTTCTTTAGAAAAAAAAATTATTTAAAAGAATTTTTCTTTCTTAGCTCCATCTAGTCCGAAAAGACGTTAAATATTTTCTGTTATTCTCTGATGATAATACAGATTCCTTGAAAATTCCTTTGTTCCAAAAACGGCGACAACAAACTTTGTTCTGAATCCAGCCTAACTAACCTGACTCAATTTACATGCCTGAGTAGTCCATATCGGTAATCTCAAGTTGCTGTCTTTCATGCAGTGCAATTAGCTGATTCTCTCTTTCTCTTTGTGCCACGTCAGTGTCCCAGAGAGAATCTCAATGAGATTCCTTCGACGTTTGTAGGACAGTGGGGAACGCTAATCTCAAAATAACACCGGTCTTTGTTATAACACCCAGTTTTAAACAGATGCTTCAGAAGTGAGGGAGAAAATTGTTATTTTTAATATAAAAAATTATTCAAAGCAGGCGCCCTCCCATACTCATCCCTCATACTAATCCTCCATACTGATCCCATACTCCCACCTATTTATCCAACTTTCCCCTCCTCTCCCCCTAATTCCCCTTTTGTTTCCTTCACCCTTCGCTTCCCCTTTCTTCCAAAACTTCATCCCCTACTTTCCTCTCTCCTCACTTCCACATATATCACTTTCCCTCCCCTACCTCCAATCATTTTCCCTACTTTCCATATTTTCCCTCCTCAATTTCCCTTTAGTTCCCTTTACTTCTCATACTTAACTTTCCCTCACTTTCCCTCTCATTTCCCCTCGACTCCCCTACTTCCCCTCTCATAATCCCCCTTTCCTTAATTTCTTTGTACTTTCCCTCCACTCATTTTCCCTCACATTCCCTACTTCGTGTCACTATATTTGAGCTTGCTTCCCCTACCTCTTCACTTCACACTTCCCCTTACTTCCTCCTCCCTTATTTCCCATCATTTCCAGACACATTCTATATTTCCCCTTTCCTTACTTCCCCTTATTTATTATCGCCTTCCCTACTTCTCTTCTTCTCATTTCCCCTCCTTGGAAAAACGTACGACGCACAGTGGGCAAAAATTACTTTTTTGGTTCAACATAACGTAGAGCCCACAAATATTGACTGATTTGGACAAAAAAAATTTGGAAAGAAAGCTGATAAGATTTCAAAGAGGGTTGTCGAGCCTGATTTCTGAATGAGGCGTTCAGTTTTTTTATAAATAAACAAATATGACGAAAAAAATGGCCATTTTTTCTATTCGACGTTACAAACAGGAAAATTGTTTAAATCGCCCAAGTTTCATAAAGTAACATTAGTTAAAGATGTTGCAATATATTGAAAGAATGTTTTTTACGATTTTCCATAATTTTACGTTTCTTTAAGTTATATTGAAAGAAATTTGGATGAAAACAATATAATGATGAAGAAATTTCTTCTTGAGATTATTATTGTTAATATTATAAACAAATCCATTAATCAGGCATTTTTCGATAGAAAAATTCGATTTTTTTTATGTCTATTTTTTTAATTAGGAACTTTATGACAATTATAGCAAAATTCATAATTTTTCTATTAATCTTATGATTTTTTAAACAAATTTAATAAACAAATGCATTAATCAGGCATTTGTCGAAAGACAAATTCGATTTTCTCGATGTCAACTTTTTAATTAGGAACTTCATGATAATTTCCGCGAAATTTATAATTTTTTTATCAATTTTATGATTTTTTAAAACAAAAATTTTATAAACAAATGCATTATTCTCGTATCTGTCAATGAAAAAATTTATTTTTCCAATCTCAATCCTTCCAGTTTAAGATTCTCAGAATTTTTCCGTCGACAGATGCCCCAATAATGCATTTGTTTATTAAGTTTGTTGAAAAAAAAAACAGAAAATTGATCAAAAAATGATGAATTTTGCTCAAATTATCATGAAGTTCCTAATTAAAACAGTTGACATCGAAAAAAACGAATTTCTTGCAATATAACTTAAAAGACGCGAAATTAATTTTTTTTTTCAATATTAATTTTATAAAGGAATCTGTTTTATCATTAGAAAATAACAGAAATTTTGAACGTATTTTCAGACTAGATGGAGCTATAAATTAAAAAACATTCCAATTAATTTTTATCTGAAAAAAGATCTTCTCCTTTCGATCCGCTGGGATTCGAACCACAGAACTTCTGATTTCCGGTCAGGTGCTTTCCCCATTAAGCTACTAGATAGATCGAAAGAGGAAACTTCATTTCAGAAAATATACGCATTATTAAGCTAGATGTTACAAATCAAAATTTTAAATGAATCTGTTTTATCATTAGAGAATAACTGAAATTTTAACGTCTTTTCATACTAGATGGAGATATGAATTAAAAATTATTTTAATCAATTTTTGTTTGAAAAAAAATCTTCTCCTTTCGCTCCGCTGGGATTCGAACCACAGAACTGATAAAACAGATTCCTTTGAAAATTTCATTTGTAAGATCTAGCATAACAATGCGTATATTTTCTTAAATAAAGATTCTTCTCTCGATTTCTCTAGTAGCTTAATGGGAAAGCACCTGACCGGAAATCAGAAGTTCTGTGGCTCGAATCCTAGCGGAGCGAAAGGATAAGATCTTTTTTTCAGAAAAAAATTCATCAAAATAATTTTTAATTCATAGCTCCATCTATTCTGAAAAGACGTTAAAAATTTCTATTATTCTCGAATGATAAAACAGATTCCTTCAAAAATTTTATTTGTAAAATCTAGCATAATAATGCGTATATTTCCTAAAATAAAATTTTTTCTCTCCATCTCTCTAGTAGCTTAATGGGAAAAACACCTGATCGGAAATCAGAAGTTATGTGGTTCGAATCCCAGCAGAGCGAAAGGAGAAGACCTTTTTTCAGAAAAAAATAACTTAAAATAATTTTTAATTCATAGCCCCATCTAGTCTGAAAAGACGTCAACAATTTCTTGTATTCTCTAATGATAAAACAGATTCTATTAAAAATTGTATTTGTAACATCTAGCATAATAATGCGTATATTTTCTGAAATGAGGTTTCTCCTCTAAATCTCTCTAGTAGCTTAATAGGAAAAGCACCTGAGCGGAAATCAGAAGTTCTGTGGTTCGAATCCCAGCCGCGCGAAAGGAGATCTTTTTTTCAGAAGAAAAATGAATTTAAATAATTTTCAATTTGTAGCTTCATCTAGTCTGAAAAGATGTTAAAAATGTCTGTTATTCTCTAATGATAAAACAGATTCCATTAAAAATTGTATTTGTAACATCTAGCATAATAATGCGTATATTTTCTGAAATAAAGTTTCTTCTCTCGATCTCTCTAGTTGCTTAATGGGAAAAGCACCTGACCGGAAATCAGAAGTTCTGTGGTTCGAATCCCATCGGATCGAAAGAAGATCTTTTTTTCAGAAAAAACAAAAATGAAAATGATTTTTAATTCATAGCTCCATCTAGTCTGAAAAGACGTTGAAAATTTCTGTTATCCTCTAATGATAAAACAGATTCCACTAAAAATTTGTTTGGTAACATCTAGCATAATAATGCTCATATTTTTTTTAATAAAGTTTTTTCTCTCAAACTCTCTAGTAGCTTAAGGGGGAAAAGCACCTGATCGGAAATCAGAAGTTCTGTGGTTCGAATCCCAGCCAAGAGAAAGGAGAGGATCTTTTTTTCAGAAAAAAATGAATTGAAATAATTTTCAATTTATAGCTTTATTTAGTCTGAAAAGACGTTATAATTTCTGTTATTCTCTGATGATAACACAGATTCCATTAAAAATTTGATTTGTAACAACTCTCATAATAATGCTTCTATTTTCTGAGATAAAGTTTCTTCTCTAGATCTCTCTAGTAGCTTAATGGGAAAAGCACCTGACCGGAAATCAGAAGTTATGTGGTTCGAATCCCAGCCGAGCCGAAGAAGATCTTTTTTACAGAAAAAAAAATCAATTAAAATAAATTTCAATTCATAGCTTCATCTAGTCTGAAAAGAAGTTAAAAATGTCTGTTATTGTCTAATGATAAAACAGTTTTCTTTAAAAATTTGATTCTTATCATGTAGCATAATATTGCGTATATTTTCTGAAATAAAGTTTCTTCTCTTGATCTCTCTAGTAGCTTAATGATAAAAGCACCTGTCCGGAAATCAGAAGTTCTGTGGTTCGAATCCCAGCGGAGCGAAAGGAGATCTTTTTTTCAGAAAAGAATTAATTAAAATAATTTTTTATTTTATATTTCAATTTAAAAAATGGGTCAAACATGAAAATATAATAATCGTGAAGTGGGGAAAGCTAATCTCAATATAACAGCGGTGTTTCTTATAAAACAGAATTTTGAACAGATGCTTCAGAAGTGATGAGGAACTTTTATCGTGGAGAAAGAAGGGTCGCCAAGAAGGCAAACTCTCATCCTGAAAATGTGGAGCCTGCAATTATTTTAGGATTATTCAAGCAAACCTTATTACACGATTATCATTAATATCCTTCTCACTTCAAGCGGAAGAATAAAAAAAGGATTTTTTTACCTAAAGTTTGAATATAAAATTTAATCAAGCTCAAGCTGTACTTAATCTTATCAATTAGAGAATTCTAGGAGGGGAAAACAACTCCTTAAAATGCGATCTAGTAGACGTTGGTTAACCCGGATTACTAAGATATTTCTGAATTTTATAGGATTACTCTGGATTACATAAATTATGGTGGATTACTCCACCTAAAATATAGATTCAAGCAAATTTTCAATAAAAAAAGATTACTTTTAAGCAAAATTGTTCAATTTTAAAAAAAAGCGCTTTTAACCAAATAGTTGAATTTTCAACCAAAAACATGAATTTTTTATGAATCAATTGAATTTTCAAATAAAAAAGTTAAATTTTCCATTAATGATGGAACAGTTGAATTTTCAGTTAAATAATATTTAACAAAAAAAGAAAGGATTTTGAAAAAATATTTAAATTTTCAACCAAAAAGATGAATCTTCAACCAAAGTTATGAATCTGCAACTGGAACAGTTAAATTTTCAGTTAAAAGATCAATTTTCAAACAAAGAACAACGATTTTTTCAACAAAAGATGTCAATTTTCAACAAAAGAGATGCATTCTTATTTTTAAAAAAATTTAATTTTGAATAAAAAACAGTTCAATTCAACCGGAAAATACGAATTTTCAACAAAATAGTTAAATCCGTAAAATTGAAAATTATAATTTTCAACAAAATTATTCAATTTTCTATAAATTACATTAAATTGTAACCTAACAGTTGAATAAAAAAAAAATTAATTTTATTTCAAAGAAGATTGATTTTCTACCAAAAAAGACGAATTTTCAATAAACTGCATAAATTTGTAATCAAATAGTTGAATTTTCAACTAAAAAAGATACATTTGAAATATAAAATAAAACAGTCAAATGTTTAGTTGAAAAAATTAGTTTTCAACCAAAAAAATTTTAATTAAGAAAAATAAATTTTCAACCCGAAAAAAAATAATTATATTATCAATTAAGTAAAATAATTTTTAAACAAAAAGAACTATCAAGCAAAAAAAATGTTTTTTTTTTTAGAAAAAAACAACTTCCAACAAAATAAATGATTTTTTAGCCAAATAGTTGAATTTTAAACTAAAAGACATACATTCACAAAGAAAATCGAGTAGTTTCATTTTCAGTTCAAAAAATTAATTTTTAATAAAAAAAGCGAGTTGTCGACAAAATGTTTGAATTTTTCACCATAAATTTAAATTTTTAACTTTAATAATAATTTTTAATAATTGAATTTTCAACCGACAAAAACGAATTTACAACCAAGAAGATTAATTTTCTACCAAAAAGACACATTTTTTACAAAATACATTACTTTTCAATAAGAAAATGGTTCAAATTTTATCTAAAAATATGAATTTACAATCGAAACTAGAATTGTTCAATTTTTAGTCGAGGAAAATAATTTCCAACCACAAAAAAAAAAGAATTTTCAACAAAACGGTTAAATTTCCAGTTAAAAAAATCAATTTTTAACAACAAAAATGACGGATTTTCAACTATATTGGCTAGAGGAATAATTTTCTACAGTTGAAAAAAAAAACATTTTTAACAAAATACATGAATTTTGATTCAGATAGTTCAATTTTCAAGTAGAAAATATAAATTTTGAATCAAAATTTTATTAAATTAAATTTGATTTAAAAATGGATTTAAATTTTCATTTAAAAAAAAATTTTCAACCACAAAAAAAAAGGAATTTTCAACAAATTGGTTAAATTTTTACCATAAAGTTAAATTTTCAACTGAAACGATGCATCTTTAACCAATTCATGAATTTTAAACAAAGCAATTTGAATTGTAATCAAGAAGTGAATTTTCAATCAAAAATAAGACCATTTTCCACCAAGAAGATTAATTTTCTACCATTAAGAAAAGTTCCAACATAATAGATTAATTTTTAACCAAGTTGAATTTAATTTTCAATAAAAAAAAACTAAAACAAATTTTCAAGCAAAAATAAACAGAAACGAATTTTCAAACAAAAAATAAACAGAAACAAATTTTCAAACAAAAATGAGCAGAAACGAATTTTCAAACAAAAAAGAATTAATTATCGACAAAATGGTTAAATTTTTTAACTAAAATGATGCATTTTCAACCAAAAAGTGAATTTTAAACAAAGTATTTCAAATTTCAATCAAGCTCATAGCTGAATTTTCAACCAAGAAGATTAATTTTCAACAAAATACATTACTTTTCAACCAAATCGTTTAATTTTAATCCAAAAATATCATTACAAATCAAAACTGCAATAGTTGAATTCTCAGTCAAGGAAAATAATTTTCAACGTAAAAAAAAATGTTTTAAAAGATGAATTTTCAAGCAAGAATATTAATTTTCCACAAAAAAAGAAATTTGATAAAAAATACATGAATAATTAACCATGCAGTTGAAGTTGTAACTAAAAAAGATAAATTCACAATCAAGAATGGAATAGTTAAATTTACATGTAGATGAATTAATTTTCAAACAGAAAAAAAATAACAAATTTAAAAAAAAAAAACTAATTTTCAACCAAAAAAACTAATTTTCAACCAAAAAAACTAATTTTCAACCAAGAAGATTAATTTTCTACAAAATACAATACTTTTCAACCAAATCGTTTAATTTTAATCTAAAAATATTAATTTACAATCAAAACTGGAATAGTTGAATTCTCAGTCAAGGCAAATAATTTTCAACGTAAACAATTTTTTTTTTTTATGATGAGTTTTCAAGAAAGAAGATTAATTTTCCGCAAAACAAGAAATTTGAAAAAATACATGAATTTCTAACCAAATAGTTGAAGCTGTAACGAAAAAAGATGAATTCACAATCAAGAGTCGAATAGTTGAATTTACATTTAGAAAAATTAATTTTCAAGCAAACAAAAACGAATATGCAACAAAATGGTTGAATTTTTCACAAGGAGTTCATTTATCAGAAAAAAAATTAATTTTTAGCCAAGAAGATTAATTTTTTTCGTCGAAAAAGAATAATTTTCAACAACACACATGAATTTTCAACTGAGAAAGATCAATTTTTAACAAAAACAGAAATAATCAAATTTTCAGTTGAAAAAAATATTTTTTTAGTTTCTATTGCTGAAAAAAACTGGTTACTAATTTGTTAGTTATTTACAAAATTAACTTCGTTACCACAGTCGTTACCAAAAAAAAACTAGATAAAAGAAACTTTATTTTTCATCACTGAGTGGGATCTTTAAGCAATATTTTTCTTTACCTAAAGCTTGAATCTAAAATTTAATTAAGCGCAAGCTGTACTTAATCTTTTCAATTATAGAATTCTACAACCGAGAAGAATATTGTACACTGAGGAAAATCACAGCTATCTAGTATCTATGGTGCAGGAACTTATTGAAAAAGTTTTTTTTCACTTGCAGCATTGCTAGGTAAAATATTTAATATATAAAATTTTCAATTTTTGCATTTACACGCAATGGAGACACGAACGAACGTCACGCCAATCGGCGCAACTTATAAAGGCGCGAGAGTACACGTAATTACAGCTTTACTTCGAAGTTGCTTTTAGCGATAAGGCACGCTCGGTTCTAATCGCACCAGAATTTTGCTCCCTTTGATCGCCTGAAAATTTCCCTCTAAAACCTCACTTATGCGGCTGAAAAAATGGTTTAACCAAGAAGAAATATTTTTTTAGCATAATTACTTTAAAACAAGTTGAAGCCTCGGTGGCTCATATGATAGCGCGTCAGAGTTCCGTGCAGGAGGACTGGGGTTCGATCCCCGAGCCGGTAACAAGGGAAATTTTTTTTTTACTTCTACCGGGGATTTGGTGGTTCGGAACCCACCTTAAATTGTAGGTCCCCTCAGAAGAGGCTGGTTATCTCCAAAGGATTAATAGGGCACCATGTCGAGCCTAACCTTGAGAGTCACTAGTTGATTTTGTGAAGACTCGATCCTTGCGTAGAGGCTTCATGTCGAGGAGACTAGCGCTCGGTGGTCGCTGGTCGATTCCGAGAAATGAACACACACAAACATACACTTACATAAGACACCAAGAGAGTGCATCGAATCTGTGCATCTAAGTGATAACCTCTGAGGGATCGCTCCGTCCACCCTAGCCTGGCCGCATTTCTTCTACGGCCTGTTAGGGAGGCTGCCGGATGGCAGAGCAGATGAGGATCACTTTGCCGCGCAAATAAGGACGTCATTTACTGCGCGCTCACGCCTGGCACCTGAGAGATATATTTCCAGAACCTTGGATACAACGAAATCCACCGAGATCTAAAAATACTCGGTGGAGGTGGCCGGATTCGGTGCCCTGCCTTGAAAGTAAATACGGGTGTGACATAATATTCTTTATAGCTTGAGCGCCAAGGGAGGAGGCCTCGCTGCCTCCAAGCGCACGTTATAAACAAACAAACAAACAAGGATCTTCAGAGGTTTAAGGAAAAATGAATCTTCGCTTCTCCTCTCTTCTCGAACTTCTTCCTTATCTACTTTCCCCTCTCCTCACTTCCCTAGGTAACACTTCCCTTCCCCTACTTCCCCCCAAATTTGCCACTATCCCCAACCTGTTAATCTAACTAATGAACTCAGAGGGATTGCTCCGTTCACCCTAGCCTGGCCGCATTTCCTCTACGGCCTGTTAGGGAGGCTGCCGGATGGCAGCGTGGATGAGGATCAATTTGCCGCGCAAATAAGGACGTCATTTACTGCGCGATGTGGCACGCCTGGCACCTGAGAGGTATATTTCCAGAATCTTGGAAACAACGAAATCCACCGAGATTTGAAAATACACGGTGGAATTGGCCGGATTCGGTGCCCTGCCTTGAAAGTAAACACGGGTGTGGTAGAATAGGCTTTATAGCTTGAGCGCCAGGGGTTTGGGCTCACTGGCTCCTCGCTTACATTATAAACAAACAAACAAGGATCTTTGAAGGTTTAAAGAAAATCAATCTTCGCTTCTCCTCGTTTTTCGAACTTCTTCCTCATCTTCTTTCCCCTCTCCACACTTCCCTATCTAACACTTTCCTTCCCCTACTTTCTCCACATTTTGTCACTATCCCTAACCTAATAATCTAACTGATGACCTCAGAGGGATCGCTTCGTCCACCCTAGCCTGGCCGTATTTCCTCTACGGTCTGTTAGGGAGGCTGCCGGATGGCAGAGTGGATGATCACATTGCCGCGCAAATAAGGACCTCATTTACTGTGTGATGTGGTACGCCTGGCACCTGAGAGGTATATTTCCAGAACGTTGGCAACAACGAAATCCACCGAGATCTAAAAAT
Organism: Andricus curvator; assembly: GCA_932195095.1. NCBI lineage: Eukaryota > Metazoa > Arthropoda > Insecta > Hymenoptera > Cynipidae > Andricus > Andricus curvator. The sequence goes on from CAKNYM010051486.1 coordinate 249,404, forward strand.
ACTCGGTGGAGGTGGCGGGATTCGATGTTCTGCCTTCAAAGTAAACACGGGTGTGGCAGAATAGGCTTTATAGCTTGAGCGCCAGGGGGGACCTATTATTTTCCAAATCACTAATTGTTCAATTGTTATTTATTATTCACAATTTTTTTCAATCTTTTCAAATATTCTCTTAAAATTAATTTTTCAAAATAAAAACTCATTCTACATTTTTCCACCAAAGATAAGAATTTTTTTATATTTTTTCAACACCTCCAAAGACCAATAAGAAGATTCAAAATTTTATTTCGAAATCTTTAAAAATCTCAATTTAGTTGTTTATTTTTCGAAATTTTTTTCAGCTTTAAATTAAGTTTGGATCTTCTCAAAACTAAGCTCGAAACTGGTCTAAAAATACCCGGTGGAGGTGGCCGGATTCGCTGTCCTGCCTTGAAAGTAAATACGGGTGTGGCAGAATTGGGTTTATAGCTTGAGCGCCAGGGGGGACCTCGCTGGCTCCCCGCCCACATTATAAACAAACAAGGGTCCTTAAAGGTTTAGAGAAAATTATTTTTTCTTTTTTTTATCAAATGAGTTTTAGGGGTCGCTGGATTTGATATGAAAAAGACAGATTTAACTATCCTAATCATTATTGAAAATTATTCTAAGTACGCCTACTTCTCCCCACACACCAACCTTCGCTTCTCCTCCCTTTTTGAACTTCTTCCTCATCTTCTTTCCCCTCTCCTCACTTCCCTAGCTCACTTACCTTATCATATTTAAATTGAATACAATTTAAAACTATTATTCTGACAAAATTGTAAACAATAACAAGTATTTTTTTTTTTTTTTTTTTTTTTTTTTTAATATTGATAGATACTGGTTAGAGCATCAGACCGGAAATCTAAAATCTATCGTTTCTTTCCCTTTTTTTTAAAGTTTATAAAAAAATTATAAATCTCATGCTAAGAAAGATCAATGCTAGAGAAATCGGAGACATTTAGCGGAAGGGAAAAATATCATTAAAGAAGAATAATCGCACTGATAATGAAAATCTTTAAAATTAATTTCTACTTGATTAAATTCAATAAAATTCGTAACTATCCTCCAGAAACAATAGATTTAATTTTGAAGTATTTTTTAATTCAAGAAATTTTGTACATTTCTTGAATTATTTGAAAATAAATTAGCTGCGAACTTTACGGATAACAATTAGGGTGATTCATTTTATAAGCCAAAAAAAAATAAAACCGTCGCATCTGAATGCACACACATTCTGTTTGGAACCTTTTTACGTACGTCTTCATGAAAGGAGAAGTCGTTTGGATAACATTTAAAGGTTTCTTTTTTACATTAAAGTATCATGTAAGAATCAACTAAAATTATATAATTTTCTTCATAAGATGCTTGAAATTTATCGACTTTCCAAGCTTAATTGGGCATATTTTTGTTTAAATGAATGTTATTTAAAATAAATTACACTTTTGGAAATAATAATTTTTAATAATAATAACAATAATTCTTAATTGTTCTCAAATATAGTCATAAATGAAACCTAGTTATAGTATTTGGTAATTGGAAAACCATAAGGTAGATTATCATAGAAAAATATGAAACAACCCTGGTGGAAAAATTATTACCAAAGAGTATAATAAACTAAAAACATTTGCACAGGAATCTACAAATAAATACAATAAATTACAACAAAAATTACAGGAATGTACAATTTTTTTCTACTATTGAGACAAATTTTGTACTTTTTTAAAAATTTTTTTATACATCAATTTATTGTATTGTAGTTTTAATTTTCTATAGAAATCTACAGGAATTTATAGCTTTTGCAGTTAAAAAGTTATTCTTTTTCGACCTAGGATGAAAAATACTTAGAATATTGCAATGAGATAATTTTAAATTAGGATGTGTGCATGATTGCTATTACAAAAAACTTCCATATTTGAATTTTGAAGGAATGGTAGAATATTCAAAGGCCAGAATGAATAATCGTTATTAAAAAAAAAAACCTTAGGTTTGAAGTTTTTTTTCAAATATATAGCAATCGATTAGACACCATATATGTCATTTAAAATTGTATCATTGCAATATTTTTAATATTTCTTATCCTTGGCCGGAAAAAAAACACTTTTTAACTGCAAATCAAAATTGAACAATTAAGAATGAATTTATCTTGATTTTTAAAATTAAGAGATTCGAACTCTTGGAAATAAAATGTTTTTCATTTGAAGTTACAACAACTAAACCGCAAATTAAAACACTCAAAGTGGAATACTTTTGAATTTCAAACTTTTAAAATTAAACCTTAAGAAAATTTTCATTCAAACGTTTAGTAATTTTCACGTATAAAATAAAAGCTTTCAAAATTTTCCAATTGAAAATTTCTTAATTAAATCCCGCTAAACTGAAAAATTTAAATTTTTAACTTTTTTACATTGTACTGTTAAAATAAAAAAAAAAAGAAATTCACGCTATCATTTGCAATGCTATGAATATATTTTCGAAATTATCTCATTTTGAGAAATTTTAAGCTAGAAACATTAATTTATATATTAACATTTGTTTTGAAGTCTTTTTAAATATTAGCTTCAAAATTTGTGAGAAAAAATCATTTAAAAATTTTCCAGGAATTTAATAATAATTTTATTATCTTAGAACTCGAAACTTCCCAAAATTTTTTGGAAAATCTTGCAAAAGTGAAAAAATTGCCTTAAAATCATCCAGATTCTTTTTGGAAAATTTTGCAAATCATATTAAACATTCTTTTTGAATTAATTTTAAAAAAACATTATTGTTAGTTTTTCTAGAAATTTTGATACAAATTTTTTATTCATTTAAAATCTTTCAAAATGCTTAAAAAGCTTATAAATTTTGTGTTCGACATCTTCAAAAATCTAAATTGTGTTTTCAATGTTTTGAAATTTTTTCACGTTTCAAAATATTTTGAAATCTTTTCAAAACTTCTAAATATATTTTAAACTTACTCAATTATTTTCAAATAAATAATTGTTCAATTATTATTTATCATTCACAAATCTTTTCAAATCTTTTCAAATATTATCTTTAAATTAATTTTTCAAAATAAAAAATCATTTTACATTTTCCCAGCAAAGATAAGATTTTTTTTTAAATATTTTTTCAAAACCTCTAAAGATCAATAAAAAGCTTCAAAATTTTATTTTGAAATCTTCAAAAATCTCAATTTAGTTTTTTATTTTTCGAAATATTTTTGAGTTTTAAATTAAGTTTGGATCTTTTCAAGACTGATCTCAAAACTGGTAAATATCTCTTAAACTGACTCAAATTTTTTCCAAATTGATAATTGTTATTTATGCATCAAAATTCAATAATTTCACTTACATATTAAAAATTTGTTAAATAGATAAATTGAAATTGTAACGTACAACGTTTTAATTTAACACTCTGAAATATTAACGATCCAAGGCTTTCTATTTCAAATAATTCAGTTTAAAACTGTTCAGATTTTAATATTTGATTTATTTCTCATTTTGAAATAAAAGTAAAATATTGCTAAAAATTGAAAAAAAATGTCTTACTTAATTAAAAAAGTTCAAATTCAATGGGATAAAAATGGAATATTTCAGATTAAAGCAATATTTGAATAGGATTTGGAATTAAATAAGAGCGTTTAATTGTTCAAATTATTTTTAAATTAAGAATAGTTTATAAAGTTTTAATCGGACGTTTAAATTTGTTTAACTACTGAAGTTTTCAAATTGAAAAATTGAATCTTCCTGTAAAGTCAATTATTGTTCAATTTTCAATAATCGAACTACTGTTCAGTGTGATTGTTTATAATAGTTTCCCAATATTTCAACTTTTGTAAAATCTTGTATTTTTTTGTACAGATTTGTAATTTTCTACAATTATTATTATTGTTAGTTAGCTGTTAATAATTATTATTAAAAAAAGAAGTGTAAAATTCTGTAGTTTTATGTAATACCTTGTAGATTTGTACAGAAAAGTAAACAAATATTAATAAAAAATTATACACATTTTTAAATTGTAGAGACTTGTACTTTATTGTTAATTTTTTTACTTTTCCACAAGTAAATACAAGAAAAAAATTAGCTATTTGTACTTAACTGAAATTTTTTTTTAATCTCAGACATTTTTTTTACAAAAAAGTACATGTTTTAACAAAAAAATACGTTGTAGAAATATTGTACTTTCTGGTAAAAAATTTTTCCACCAGTACACTTCTGAAATAATTTTTTCTAAAATGTTTACTTACATGAATGTTGAACTAATGTTGCATAAATAAATTTTTTTTTTAAACTTGAAGGTTTTCGTAATTTAGAATTTTGTATAATAACGAAAGACGAATACTTTAATTTAGCAATGGTTTTCCTAAAATTATTCGCATTCGAATATTATGAAATATAAAATATAAATAATTTTTGAACGATATGAAATTGAAAATATATCGACAATTGAAAATTTCATTTTGAAAGTTGATTTTAAAACAGTTCGATTGAAATATGAATTTGTTTGCGTTTTGATACTTGAATTTAAATCATTACATTAAAAACTTTTTTAACTTTCAAATGTAGAGTGTTACAAATTAAAATCGTACAGTTTTGAAAGATTTGTCTAAAAAAAGTCAAAACCAGTCAAGAATATCGTACAATCCAAAGCTTAGGAAACAAACAAAAAAAGAATTTAAAATATTAAAAACTATTTTTTCGCATATTAGCTTTTTTTATTATCGAAGAAGCTCGAAAATATTTCTAATTGGAAAGTCAAGAAATTACAAAAAAATATTGGCACTAGTAGCCTTCTTTCGAATAGTGGAAAAATAGTGTCATCTTTAAAAAAAAATTTACCACGCTGTGAAAATAAAATGGAAACGAAAATATTTGGTAATATAAAGATGGCATGAATGCAGAACAGCTTTTGTGAAACGGAAAAAAATAGTTTCTGGAAAGTTAGCATTTCTACAAGTGCTTGAAGCTGCAGAAAGTGGAAAGGAAGAGAGAAAATTGCTGCTTGTGCGAAGATTGTTGGACGAAAAAGAATTGGTGGTCTGAATAATGTGGTTCATGTTTACTTATCGGGAATTTTAGTCCGTGTAAACTCACAACTCTAAAGTTTTCTATATCTCTAGATTTTAAGCTTTTGTAATTGATTATTAACAAACTAAACGTGCTATCGAAAAACGAAAAATTCCTTTGGTTTCGTTTTGGAATATGATGTAATTGTTTGCAAAATGTTTTTAGAAAAAAGGCGCACCTAGATATGCCAGATACGATTTCAAATTCATTTTTTTATGGGACGTTTGCAAAATAACTCACCTTATGTATATTCGAGTTGGTTACTTCACTCATAGAATAATACGTTATCTCGTATCAACAATATTATTGTCAAGTAGCCTGGAAAATTTGTTAAACTCTCCGATCGTTAAATATTATTAAAAATTAGATAATTGAATAGGCCCACTTTAAAAATTATTCATTAATTCAACCGAATGATATTTGTTCAGTGAGAAATGTTTTCATGAAGACAATAGTTTAAGAGTGACACTAATTTTCACGACGAAAATATAAAGTTTTGTGTAGTTTGTCTGAATTATGGAGAAATGTGTTGATTTTTCATTAGAACTTTAATAACAAGCTTAAAGATCTTAAACAACTACAACTACATTGTGTTTAACGTTTTGCTTTATAATCAATACCTTTCGAAAAAAATAACCCTAAAGGGGTTCATGATATACCAACAAATGAGATTGTACTTTTGAAGAATCTAACCTTCTGTTTCTTGTTGCGGAACTAAGTTCATAGTTCGAGTGTTTACCTAATAGCATCGCTATTCCGGATGTCCTCCTTGTGGACATTCTCATTCACCTGACAGACATTCTCCAGAGAGGTTTTTTTTCCTGTCAGGTCTTCCTCTCCTTCCGGGTCTCCTCTTCCTGTTTTCCCTTTTCACGGCTTTTTCTTAACCTCACAGCCTAATCAACTCGCCCAAGCCATTTCCCCCCACTTTTCATCCGGAAATTCTACTGCCAGGTCTCCTTTCTCGCAATATCCAGATCTCCTCCTGCCAGGTGCTTCTCTTCCTGTCAGATATTCGTCTCCTCCTGTCAAGATTCCTGCTACTGGTGCATTTCAACATATTAGGCTTATTCCTCACATGAATCTGCACTGGACATTCAAAATTAAAAAATCCATTTCTCATTTAAATACACCAATTCAATTGAGAGTAGAAACTAATGGCCTTAAACTCATGCCAACCCCAGAACAAATTGTATTACCAACACCTGATGGTGACTTCTTTGCAATAATGAAGAGTGATGATAAAAGTTTTCGATGTTGATGTTGACACAATTAAATTATTAACAAAATTTGAAGCAATAATTGTCATTTCACAACAGTCCGGATTAGGGTGGTCCAAAAATAACAAAGCTTCAAAAAATCAGTGTGCGATTGAAAATTCTTGATCCTTCTTGACAGACATTATTCTCCTCTTTTTGCGCGGTCAAGGTCTCCTCATGCCAGGTTTAAGTATCCTCCTGTCAGGCCTAAGTTCCCACCTGCCAGATGCAGGTCTAGGTTTTCTCCTGTCAAGATTCCTACTACTGGTGGATTTCAACATATCCGGCTTATTCCCCACACGAGTCCTCACCGAACATTTAAAATTCAAGAATTCATTTTTCTTTTCAATACACCAATTCAATTGAGAGTAGAAACTAATGGCCTTAAACTCATGCCAACCCCAGAACAAATTGTATTATCAAGACCTGATGGTGACGTCTTTGCAATAATGAAGAGTGATGATAAAAGTCTTCGATGTTGATGTTGACACAATTAAATTATTAACAAAATTTGAAGCAGTCATTTCACAACAGTCCGGATTAGGGTGGTCCAAAAATCACAAACCTTGAAAAAATCAGTGTGCGATTGAAAATTCTTGATCCTTCTTGACAGACATCATTCTCCTCTTTTTGCGCGGTCAAGGTCTTCTCATGCCACGTTCAAGTATCCTCCTGTCAGGTCTAAGTCTTCACCTGCCAGGTGCAGGTCTACATTTTCTCCTGTCAAGATTCCTTCTTCATTCTCAAAAAATTGTATAACACGTATAAACAACGTATAAATCACAATTATTCATACTGTTATTTCAGGTGAAAGGAATTTAGACTAAAATATAATATTTTTTGTGATCTAAAGTATGATGGAAATGTTTCCAGTAACTGGTTGTCCTTTTCTTAAAATGTTGTACTCACGAGATCTCACCAACACTGTTGTCGGAAACCTGATTGGTTTCGACACTGCATGAATATGACTTTGATTGGCACTTTTCAGTTTCTTCTTCGCTATAAACTTTTTGAAAAATAACTATATTCTATTCGTATTCTCTTGATCATATTACGCTAATTGTATATCACAATTTTCAAGTAGGAAATTTTAATTCTGAAACATCATTCTAAAATTTCTTCATAGTCCTCGAATTGAAGCATCCTCTACAACGAAAAAAATGTCAAGGCCTAGAGGAAATTAAACAGAATGCGATGAAGCAGCTGGTAGATATTCCGGAAGGTGACATTAGGGAGTGCTTCCGAAAGTTGCTGGACCGCTGGAAGGAGGTTGTAGCTTCAAAAGGGTAATACTTGAAGGAGATATCATCGCCATTGACCAAAATAAACTTGAATCTCAATATTTTTGTTTTTGGGGAAGCGTCACACCATTGAAATGGGATTTTATTTAAGATGGTTGCTTTCATCAAGATGTTCCTTTTGTGGTTAGATAGGGTTTAGTATTAGCTCGAAAATAATTTTTATTTAAATTTAAACACAAGAAAGTTTTGCAACTCTTTCAGAGTCAAAATCAGCAATTTCTGAGACGCCCCGTACCTCTCACAAAAGTTTGTTTGGAATTGGTTGTTTGTTTCATGACGTTTCTTTCATGGTTTGAAAGAGCTAATAACTTGAAAGGACTTACTTGTTCAAAAACAATTGAATGCGACAATGTTAGCCAGTCTTATCAATTATTTTTCATGTAAGCTGACTCTAGTTAAATGCAAATAATTGAGAAGAACAAATTTGTGACTTGGAATCTACGATATAACGACTAAATTAGACACTGTATATTATAATGAAGGATAAGAATATTTTTGGAACACTGTCAACCGAATTCTTCATCAATACACTAGTCATTTTTTCTCTCATTATAAAATATGTGGACCGTTTATACTCTTGTGTTATCCTTCGCAATTATCCTTGATTCTATTGGTAAATATAAAGATCAAATATGTCTATAATTTTAAGTACATTTTTTTCAGGTTTTCAAGTTTTACGCAATTAAGAATTCATGCGATTCAATCTGTATTCTAACCAAAATGCTATTTTCTTCCAAAATTTATTTGAAGGTGCCTAAAATGAGTAAGAATCTGTATCTACTAATTTTTTTCCAACAAATCCCCGGTTATTTTCCGGGTTTTTATATCAAATCTCCGCTTTATTAATGTGCACACAAAAAAGTGGAATTTTATCAAAATACAGTTGAATTCAGGCAGAAAAAACGAATTTTCAACAAATTTTTGAATCCCCAACCAAAACGGAATAATTGTCAACAAAACAATTGCATTTTTAACCGAAATTTTTCCTTTTTAACTTTTAAAAAATCTGAATTATGTTTGATATGTTTTCCAATCTTCGCAGGAGTTAAATCATCTTCGATTCTTCTCAGAACTTCTAAATCTCATTTAAAATAATTTACTTTTCCTAAAATGTTTCAGAATCTTATACAATTAAAAAAATTGTCTCAAAATCTTTCTGATTCTTTTTCGACATGATTTGATGCATTCAAATATTAAAATTAATCCCCAAAAATAAAACCAAAGTCATTTGAAATTTTCGCAGAACTATTTTGTGAGGTTCCCGAGGGAAGAACATCAATGTATTTTTTCAAATCGGCCAACATTAGGATTTCAGTTAATATTCAGAAAATGTGCAAGGAATAATCTTCTCATCATAACTTCTAAAATTGATCATCAAGAAGTTATGCCTTAATTGTCCCACAAATTATTATTTGCTTGCACATTTTTCTTACTATATTATAAATAAATTAATCCCAATGAAAAAGCAAGTATTGGTAACATAATGAAATAAGTTGGTCAATGAAATATTAATTGTTTTAACAATTAAGGTATAAATTCTGAAGGAAGCAATATCTTCTTCTTCTGATATTCATTCACCTGAGAGGACTCTTCTTCCTGCCAGACCACTCTCTCCTGCCGAAACCCCTCCTCGCGCCAGGTCCAGGTCTCCTCCTGCCAGTCTGAAGTTTCCTGTCAAACTTCCTGGATGGGAGTGTCCGATTGCCAGACTTAAGCATTTTCGGCTTATTCCCCACACAAATCCTGAACGGCAATTCCAAATTCGAAAATACACTTTTCCTCCAGATAAACAAATTCAATTGAAAGTAGGATGGGTCCTTAAGCCCGTTCCAAATCAAGAACACATTGTCTTATCAACATCAGATGGTGACGTATTTGCAATATTGAAGAAAAATAATAAAATTCTTCGTGGAATATTCAGAGACGCCGTTCCTCAAAAAAGGGTGAAAATAAACATGGACAGCGGCTTGGTTGTCGATTTGAATGATAATGAAATCAGGGAAACTCTCTTAGGCGATTATCACCCAATCTCAAAGTCTTTCGAAATAATACCATATTATGGAACAGCTGAGTGAAGAAAAACTAATTGGGGTGAATTAAAATTTTTGATTTCACCAAAATCTTGCTTTCTGATTCGTTGGAACCACACATTTTAAAAATAACTAAAGGTTTCTATTCATTACCCCTGTACCATATTAAATGAGGTTGTATGTATTTATCTGTTAATAAATATTATAAATTACGTGTAAACGTAAAGTATGGACAATTTATTTTTGTTATTAGCAGTCTTAAAACGATTTCGTGACCCAGTAAAGAGGAAGAATCGTGATTTGTGGAAAAGTGGGGACTGTGTTCTTCGCCACAACTTTGGTATCCTGAACTCGCTTCCTGTGATTTCCTTCTATTTGTCCAATTGAAGTATCCTCTACAAGGAGAAAAATTTCAAGGCCTAGATAAAATAAAACGCAATGCGACAAAGCAGCTGTTAGATTTTCCGGAAGGTGACATTAGGGAGTGCTTCCGAAAGTGGTAGGATCGCTGAAAGGAGATTGTGGCTTCCAAAGGGGATTTGAAGGGGACATCATCGCCATTGACCAGAATGAACTTGAATATCAATGTTTTGGTTTGTATTTTAGACCTCATAAAAGATAGAGATGTTTTTTAGTTTTTGAATTTCATGGTGAAATGCATTGACAGTTTTTAAAAATAAGGAGTTTCTTAGTTTACAACAATTTTCTTGCAAAACCAAAGGCCAAAACTGAGGAACATCATTGTATTTGATAAAGTCTAAAATACAAACCAAAACAGGTGACTACTTTTGTAAAAAAGTGGATTAAATCTGTGTTAGATAGGGTCAAGTAATAGCCTTAAATTAATTCCTTTTTTTTCAAACATAAGTAAGTTTTGCATCTCTTCCAGAGTCAAAATCGGAATTTTTTGAAACGCGTTGTACCTGTGTCAAGATTTTGTCTCGGAGAGTGCTTGTTTCTTGAATGATGTTCCATTTATGGTTTGATGGAACTAATAACATGAAAGGAATTTCGTAATTAAGAAAAATGAAATGAGACAATGTTAGCCAGTTTTTTGTGTTCCCTGTGAAAATACTTTAAAATCATTTTTCATGTAAACACCAGATACCAGATTTCCCTGAAACGTAAAAAACATAACTTGTGACATAACATTTAATGAATTATGTGGCATGATTTCTTTCCTTGAAAGTGACTCTAATTGAATGTAAATATTTGAGAAGAATGAATTTGAGGCTTATAATCTGCTAGATAACGACTGAAGGAACGGCAATAATATTTTTCGAACACTGTCAACCGAATTCTTCCATTATACATTAGTCAGTTGTTCATCTTATTATAAAATATGAGGACTTTTTATACTTTTCTATTATCCTTGGTGATCATCCTTAATTCTGTCGGTAAATATAATGATAAAATATTTTTGTAATATCAAGTACATTTCTTTTAGTATTCGCAATTAAGAATTGGTGCGATTTAATCTGTAATCTAAAGAAATTACTACTTTTTCAAAAATTTATTTGAGTGTGCTTCTACTATTCTACTATTAGTTAGAAATTGAATTATTTTGTTGAAAATGCAACTATTTTGTTAAAAAGTAATCTTTTTTGGTCGAAAATTGCACTGATTGGTTAAAAGTTCAACTTCTCTGGTAAAAATAATTTTTGTTTTGTTTGAAATCCATCTCTTTGGTTGAATTGATGGTTTCCTTAAAAAAAAAGGTATTGAATCCATATTTCGAAAAAATGTCGAATTTGCTGAAAATTTTTATTTTCGAGTTAAAAATTCAGCTTTATGGCTTTAAAACTCAATAATTTGGTAGAAAATTAAACGTACTGGGTAAAACAGAACTTTTTGTAGAAAATGCAACTGTTTCGTTGAAAATTCTTGTAATTGGTTAAAATTTATTTTAACCCAAAATACGCATCCTAGCATAAAGTGGTTGGGAGAAAATGTGTAGATCAGGCGACAAATTTTGTTAAATAAAAAGTTATTCTAACTTGCGTCGTTTTTCCAAAAATAATTTTATTTCCATTTTTAATGTTGTTTTTTACGAATAAGACAAAAATTACGCGTCCTATCAAAAAGTAATTGAGACAAAATGTTTAGATCGTTTTTGGGTGCATAATTTTTGTTTTTTCATCTTGCTTCGTATTTTTTATAGTTTGACTGAAGAATGGAATTTTTTATTTTTCATTTTTGTATGGTACAATCAAAATTGAATTTTCGATTGTTCGAGAAAATTAAAAAAGTTTTTATGATAATCTCGCAGGATTTTAGAAAGTAACGTTTTTTTATATTTTTTTCATATCGTGCGTTGCGTTTTTTGGCTTCAAATTTTCATTTCAGGATAAAAATTCAAAAAAGTTTTCTCAACAAACTACATCAATTTTCACCTGAAAATTACCCGTTTGCAACCAAAAATAAAACAGTTAAATTCTCAGTTGAAAAATTAATTATTCCACTAAAAAAAAGCCAATTTTTAGCAAAATTGTTGAATCTTCAACCAAAACAGAGAATTAGATTTTCAACCAAAAGAGTAAGATTTCTAGCAAATGAAACAAAACTCAAAAACAAAAATCTTGCTAAGTTAACAAACTTTGCTTTAAAATCTTCTATATTATTTTTTCAAATTTTCAAAAATCTAAATTTTGTTTCATATGTCTTAGAATGTTCAGCGAATAATTTCCACCGCATAACTATTAAAATTGATCATCAAAGGTTATGCCTTAATTGGTCAAAAAATTATTTTTTGTTTGAACAATTTTTTTGATCTATATTGTGAATAAAATTACTTCCACTGAAAGAAGGAACTATTGATAGCGTAGTGAAAGAAATTGTTTATTTAAATGATAATTGTTAAAAAAATTTAGGTATAAGTTATGAATGAAACAATATCTTAATAATGACAGAAATAGAGTAATAGAATATAAGAAAATCGAATTTCCTCTACTTTATTTATAACAATTATGCGCTCAAAAAAAAACTTCTATTCATTGTTGCAGAATTAAGTTTACAGTTTGAATGTCTCCCTAATGGCAAACCTATCCCTGGTGTCCCTCGTGGCAGACCTTCTTCTTCTTCTTCTTCTTCTGATAGGCATTCACCTGAGAAGTCTCTTCTTCCTACTAGACCTCTCTCTCCAGTCGGACCTTCTTTTTGCATCAGGCCAAGGTCTCCTCTTGCCAGGCCTCCTCTTGACAGGTCTCCTCCTGCCAGATCTCTTCCTGTCAGGTCTGCTCCTGCCAAGTCTCGTCCTGCCAGGCCGAAGTATAGTGTAAAGCTTCCTGGACTAGGGCATACAACTGCCAAACTTGATCATTATCGGCTTATACCTCATCCGAATCCTCAACGGTTATTCGAAATTCGAAAATACACTTTTCCTTCGGATAAACTACTTCAATTGAGAAAGGGATTTGTCCTCAAGCCTATTTCAGATCAAGAATACATTGTATTATCAACATCAGATGGTGACGTATTTGCAATATTGGACAAAAATAATAAAATTCTTCGTGGAATATTTAGAGACGACATCCTTCAAAAACGGGTGAAAATAAACATGTACAGCGGCAGGGTTGTCGATTTGAACGAACATGAAATCAGAGAAACTCCCTTAGGCGAACGTTACCCAATATCAAAGTCTTTTGAAATAATACCATATCGTAAAACCAGCTAAGTAAAAAAAACTAATATAGGTGAATTAACATTTTATAATTTACGATTCGCTAAAACAAATTGAGCTAACGCCAATTTAATGTATGTCAATCTGTGTTAATTTGTGGTCAAGGTCATTGAAAAAAGAATTAATCAAAATTGCATGCTTTAAGACTTGAACCTGTGATCTCAAATGTATAAATCCATTTATTGATTGTTGCAAAGCCAAATTCATGGGGGGTTCCTGGCAAATTTTTCGGAATTCACACCAATTTTTTGTTCTCATTGGGATACTGAAATAGTTGTAAATTATGTTAACTTCTCAAAATAAGGCATTTTTTGGAATTTCTTGAATAGCAGTTTCCAAATGAGAAATTTTAGTTCTAAAAACGAATTTATAACAAAGAAAATGCAATTGTAAATGATAATTTAATAATAAAGGCAACAATTATTACGACCAGCTTTTTTCAAACTGCTGCCCCCCCCCCCCCTCAAGCGTACTATCCATTTTAGCAAATAAAAATTTCCAAATAAGCAATTTTATTTCACGATACTTTCAAATATAAGAGAAAAATTAAAGTATAGACAAAAACGCAGAATACCTTAATTTACAAAGGTTTACATTTTTTTCGAATTTTCATACATATTGCCCCAAAATTTGTTCAAATCCACAAAAGAATATTCAAAAATAAATAATATTCAGAGGTTCCACAAGTCCTTTTCGTAAATTTTATTCAGAATCGTCAATATCAGGTGAATCGAGTTGAGACTCAACATTTCTTTTTTGATTAGCTATCAAATAAAAAATCAGTAATTTATGAATAACAGTACACTTCATACTGATAATAAGATGTATGAATGAATTGTTCAAAATAATTTATTGTTGTTTTTAGCATTTTTTTGTTTGGCTGATGTCATATTCACTGACATCTCCAACGCCTTCGATTGCATTAGCCATAGTAAAATCATGATTGATTAGATGAATCTTGGGATTCCTGAGAATCGGAAGATGATTGTTTATTTTACAACTTGCAATTTTAGACGTAAACCAATATATTAAAGATACTGTCGAAGAAATTAGGATTTTTGAAACAAAATTATAGAAATTGCGTCTTTTCAACTTTCCACCAACCTTAAGAATCACAACTTACCCAAGGGAAAATCTTATGGAGGTAATTTGATTAGACAATCTATTAAAAAATGAGATATCTTAGAAGGAAGCCAATCTTCACTCCCTGTTATTCACACAGGAGAATTTGTTTAAAACTTATGAAATAAGATTATTCCAGAAAACGTATGTTAGGTTCTATCCTTGGGTGTGAATTTTGCAATTACATATATTAAAAAAACTCTTCCTATGAATAATTTTATTTTACCTATCGAAAGCAAATCCTTAAAAGTCGTAGAAAAAGATTTGAATTGTCTCAGAAATAATTTAACATTTAGTTTTAAAAGACATCTCATATCCAAAATTTTTGGATAACCAAATGAAAAAATTCTTGAACGAAAATTTACAGAAAGAAAACTTTTTATTAAAAATAATGAAAATCTCTTCATTTGTCTTATTTAGATAAAGGTAATTCCACAATTATTATAGAAAAAGATGATGAACCGTGGTTGAAGGATGGTAGCATATTGCTTCAATAGATAAACAAGCATACAATTTTTTCAATCCAATAATGGTTTACAACCTCTTCTCTGTGGTTTAATAAAATTACATAAAGATAATCTACATACCAGGACTGTCCATTCTTTTATAGGTCCACTCCTATAAAATTTATCGCAAGACTTAACAAAAATTCTTAAGAAAACTTGCAGTAACTCAAAATACATAATAAAAGACAGTTGGAAACTTGTTAGTAAAATTAAACAATTAAATATCCCAGAAGATTTTACAATTGTATCACTTGATGTAGTATCTGTAACGCCTATTTTCAATTCAGCTATAAAATTTATGATTAGTAATTTGGAACACCCTGGGATCACCTATTTCTTCAATGTTGGCTTGATTGGTCATGTAGGATATGGAAGAGGAAATTATTAAAAATTCGATCTTAAGAGTTTTATTCTATCAGCGCTACGTAGACGATACGTTATAATGCTCACCGAAAATAAAAGTTTGAAATTTTTTAGAAGGCACGTTTTTAAATTCAATGGAAAATTTTTGGTTAAAGTTTTTCAACATTTCTTGCAAGTATAATTATTTATGAAGCAATTTCAAACTAAAATTAAATGTACACTCATTTCCATGCATTGACCTATGTATGTTCATGCAAATTCAAAAAATATCAACATCCGACCGTAAAAAATCTTCATCTCATTGAGAAATATTTTTGAAAACTGCTTTTTAATATTAGAAAAGTCACTGTAGGTAAGTCTTCACTAAAAACAATTCCTTTTTCAAGAAACTTATATTAGGGTTAATAATAACAATTTTGTTGCTTTATACTCCTACACATGTTACAAATCTTATAAGGCCATGATTCATAGTGAAATGCATTGACGTTTACAAAAAATGAGGACTTCTTTATTTTACAACCGTTTGCTTGCAAGACCAAATGCCAAAACTGAAAAACATCTTGAATATCAATATTTTCGTTTTTTAGGACGCGCCATACCATTGGCATGGGTTTTTCTTTAAGATCGTTACTCTTTTTCGAGCTGTTTCTTTCTCGATTAAATAGGCTTAAGTAATAGCTCAATAGAAATTTCTTTTTTTTTAAATTAAAACATAAGAAAGTTTTTCAACCCTTTCAGAGTCAAAATCTGCAATTTCTGAAGCGCGCCATACCTGTGACAATAGTTTTTCTCAAAGGTGGTTTTTTCTCCCATGATGTTCTTTTTTATGGTTAGATAGAGCTAATAACTTGAAAGGACTTTCAGAATTAAAAAAATTCAATAAGACAATGTTCGCCAGTTTTTTATGTTCCCTGTAAAAATACTTTGAAATGGAAGCTAACTTTTAAAATGCTATGAAATGGCTTAAAGGTTATTAGAATCTTTGAACAGGACGTTATAGTAAACACTATATCAATCAGTGTTGGTGGGAGAAGGAGAACAGGAGAGGGGGTGGGAAGATGGAGGTTGAAAGAGGAAGGTATTTTAGAACGAATGCACTGCAGATGGATGAAGTGAGAAGGATGCATGAGGAAGGAGGAAGGTATATGAGTTGGTTAAGAAAAACGGCATGGAGAGAGAGAAGACAGCAGGGGAAGAGAGAATAAGAGAGACAAGGTTTAATGGGAACTATGTGTGGATTATGCCAAGGGCGAGAGCGCAATATTTGTGTGAGAAAGGAGAGAAAGGAAGTCAGGAGCTTATAGCGAGGATGAGATGTGGGTGCATGGAGGGTTATAATAGATTCTGGCTCGCTAGGGAAAAGAGGATGTGTGAACTATGTGGGAAGGGGGAGGCAAGAGTGGAGCACTGGTCGGAGGAGTGCGTAGAGGTGGAAAGGAGTGGGATAAGCATGGAGGTATTGATGCATGAAAGGGGGGACAAAAGGGCAGTAGCATGTGTGAAGGGAGTCTTGGGTAAGATAGAGAAGAAGAGAAGGAACGAGGGAGAGGAATGGAGAAGGAAATATTGTAAATAGAGAAGGAAGTAAATATAAGTAAATGTAAGTATTGTAAATAGTAGATAAGTATTAGGGATTAGCCGCGGAAGCAGAGTTTGGTAATGCGAGGCAAAGAAAGAAAGTAGGGACATGCGTGCGAGGCGAAGCGAGGAAGGCAATGCGATAAGAGCGAGCGGCGTTAGAGATAAGGTGTGGAAGGATGTTAGTTTTAAGGGTTAGTTTTAAGAAAATTCTGTAAAAAAGAAAATGGAAGTGTAAGCAAGTCAATTTGTTAAGGCTAGCAGGCTGAAGAATAAACGTTTATCTATCTATCACTATATCAATCATTTTTAATTTAAACAAGAGATTTCCCTAAAATGTAAAAAAGTATATAAATTTCAACATCACTTTTAAAGAATAAAGTGACATCATTTTTTTACTTGAAACGGACTTTTATTCAATGCAAATATCTGAGAAAAACAAGCTTGACGCTTGCATGCGATGAGATAACAACTCAAGGAAACACTACATAATCTAATGAAGGACAAGAATATTTGTACAACACTGTCGACCGAATTCTTCATCAATACATTAGTCAGTTTTTCATCTTGTTATAAAATATGAGGACTGTTTATACTTTTGTATTATCATTGACGGTGATCCTCAATTCTTTTGGTAAATATTTTCGATATTTGCATATCAATTTGAAAAAATAAATAAAGAGCGAGGAGTTCTGTCAAAAAATGGTCCAGAGAAATGTTGTAGGAGTTTTTAAAAACTATTTACGGCTTCGTTGTCACAAATTTTTCATTTTTAGTTTTAATGTTATTTTTTATGATTAAAACAAAAACCACGCATCCTATCAAAAAGTGATTTATAAAAAATTCGTTGACGTGTTTTAGGTGCACAATTTTTGTTCACTAATTTTTTTTTCGTAGCTTGTGACTTTATTTTTAAATTTTTTATTTTTTTTATTTGCAGTGTTATTTTTCACGATTGAAAAGAAAACCTGTTTTTCCTGTTCAGAAGGTCTCAGAACGTGGAAATTTGACAAAAATGAGCGGGTGGTCAAATTTTCCACAAATCTAATACCTTCTCTGATGAGAATCTAAAAAAAAAGAATTTTTCTTGAAATAAACAAAATTTGCAATTAAAAATGATCAGTTTTCAACCAAAACTGAAATAGTTTAATTTTTAGTTGAAAAATAAATTTTCAAAGGAAAAAAGCAAATTTTCGACAAAATTGTTCAATCCTCAACCAGAATAGAATAATTCTCAACAAAACAATTGCTTTCTTAACCTAAAGGGTGGAATTTCTAACAAGGGGATCCTTTTAAACATTTTTTAAATGGAATTGAATTCTTCCGGAAAATTTTTTTAATCTTTCAAAATACAAAAAATTGCCTTAGAATTTTCTAGATTTTTTTCGACATTTTTCGAAATTTCCTTCAAAAATTAAGTGTTCAAAACAAACATTTTGCAAAATTAAAAAAGTTTGCTCTAAAATCTTATATATTCGTTTTTTAAATTTACGAAAATCTAAATTTCGTTTCATATTTTTTGCAATCTTCTCAAGAGTTAAATCACGCTCGAATCTTCTCCGAATATCTAAATATCATTCAAAAGAATTCACTTTTCTTAAAATGTTTTAGAATCCTGTACAATTAAGAAAATTGTCTTATCATTTAACTGAATCTTTTTCCGCATATTTTAATACATTTCAATATTAAAATTATTCCCTAAAAATAAAACCAAAATCTTTTGAAATTTTCCTGGAACTATTTTGTTAGGTCTCCGGAGAGAGAAATTCAATGTTTTTTTTTTAAATCGGTCAACATTAGGATTTTAGTCAATACTAAGAACAATGATAATTCCTTAAACAATTGAGGTGTAACTTATGAAAGAAACAATATCTTAATAATGACCGACATAGAGCAAGAGAATTTAAAAAACTCGAATTTTCTCTACTTTATTCATAACAATTATGTGCTTGAAAAAAAGAAATCCCCTATTTCTTGTTGCAGAATTAGGTTCACAGTTTGAATGTCTTCCTAATGGCGAACCTATTCCTGGTGTTCCTCGTGGCAGACCTTCTTCTTCTTCTCCTTCTGATGTTCACTTACCTCAGAGGTTTCTTTTTCCTACCAGACCTCTCTCTCCTCTCGAAACCCCTCTTCGCGTCAGGTCAAGGTCTCCTCATGCCAGGTATCCTCTTGCCAGGTCTCCTCCTGCCAGGTCTCCTCCTGCCAGGTCTTCTCCTGCCAGGTCTCCTCCTGCCAGGTCAATTCCTGCCAGGCCTTCTTCTGCCAAGTCTCCACGTGCCAAGCCTCGATCTGCCAGGCCAAAGTGTAGTGTCAAGCTTCCTGGATCGCAGTATCCATCTGCCAAACTTGAGCATTTTCGTCTTATACCCTACACGAATCCTCAACGGCAATTCGAAATTCGGAAATACACTTTTCCTCCAGATAAACTACTTCAATTGAGAGTAGGATTTGTCCTTAAGCCCGTTCCAAACCAAGTACACATTGTATTATCAACATCAGATGGTAAAGTATTTGCAATATTGGAGAAAAATAATAAAGTTCTTCGTGGAATATTTAGAGACTGCATTATGCAAAAAAGGGTGAAAATAAACATGAACAGCGGCTTGGTTGTAGATTTGAACGAACACGAAATCAGGGAAACCCCCTTAGGGGAACGTTACCCAATCTCAAAGTCTTTTGAAGTAATACCATATTGTAAAACCAGCTAGATGAAAAAAAAACTCATTAAAAAAATATGAATGAAAATTGCATGCTTCGAGACTCGAACCAGTGATCCCAAGTGTATCAATCCAGAGGGCGAACACTGAGCTACGGGACTTATTGATATACAGGGTGTCACAAAAATTCCGGGACGGCTGAATATTTCCTCGGGTAAGATATTTTCCAGGAAGGTCAAGGTCATTCTTGAAGGAACTTTCAACGAGGAATTCAGTAGTGACCTTAATTTTGATCTTGACCATGACCTTCAAGGGTTTTCAAGTTCAACTTTTTTTAATGGATACCCCCCTTTTTTACATTATAAATCGAGGTATCCAGGTCATAAATAGGTACATTTGAACCTTGAAGGTCACTCTAAGGTCATTTAAACTTTAACAAGGTCTGCATACCTCTGGGAATAGAAGCTTTTTAAATTTTTTTCCTAACGAGCAAAGTTACTAACTTTAACAAGGCCCATCATGACCTTGACGATGACCTTCAAGTTCATTTCAGGGTCAATTTTTTTCCGTTTGGAACTCCCTTTCAAGGTAACAATGTACCTATGTATGACATGAGTACATATTTTAGCGTAAAATGTCCCGCTCTATCGATTGCCGATGTAAAAAAGGGGGTTTGTGTTTTTTTTAAGTTGACCTTGAAAAACATTTGAAGGTCATCCTCAAAATCAAAATGAAGATCAACATTGAATTGCCCGTTGAAAGTTACTTCAAGAATGACCTTGACCTCTCTGAAAAATATCTTACCTGAGGAAATATTCAGCCGTCCCGGCACTTTTGTAAATTATGTTAACCACTCAGAACTAGGCATTCCTTAGACTTTTTTGAATGCCAATTTCCAATTGAGGAATCCTAATTCTAAAAATGTATTTCCAAAAGCGAAAATTCATTTGTAAATTATTTTTTAATAATGAAGGCAACAATTATGTTTTTAACTTTTTGACCACATATTTTAAAGATTACAAAATGTTTTTATTTATAAACTATTTACCATATTAAATCAGGTTATACGTATGTATCTATTAATAAAAATTACGAATTTTGATCACTCAAGTATTATGACCAGCTTTTTTCGACCCCCCCCCCCACACACTCTGATACTTAAACGGCCCCACGTATTTCCCATAAGAAAAAGAGACGTTTTTGTATACTAGACTAGATGTATAAATGATTCTTTTAAACAATCTATTGTTGTTTTTAGCCATTTTATTTTAGAATAGAGTTATACAGTAGTGGTTCTTTCAACTTATTTCAAATTTTTCATTTATAGTAAAGCAATAGTCAAGTCAAGTTTAAAAAAAATTATAATTCTTGTTCACTTTGTAATAATAATGAGGTAAGAACTAATTCCAGGTCACAAACCTTACGGTTTGAATAATTTTTTATTATTTATAATAATGTTATGTTTGAATAATGTTAGAAAGTTGTGGTTTTTCTGGAATTTTCAACTTTTCACTTAAAGTAAAGTAATAATTAATGCAATTTAAAATAATGTATGTTTGAACAAATTATATTTGTTTAGAACTACATTCTTCTATAGTAATATCTGTTTTACTTCAGAAAAATATATTCGAAAAAAAGAAAGACATTGTGCGAAGAATGATTGTCTCTCATTTGTATTTATCATTTGTTCATAACTAAAAAACCAAAGCAAAGTTAAACATTTTAGAGAAAACCGCAACTTTCTAACAAATATGTTTAATCATAAGAACCGTGTATTGAAACTTATGAAACTAGTATTTGAACGAAGCGAGTATTGAAACCTAGTCACTGAGTATTAAAACACTCAAAAACCCAGAATATCAAAAGATTCCAAACAGTATAGAACTACATTATGTCACAAATGAAATTTTGACATTTTGTGTTAACTTAGCAACCTACCACTTTAAACTGAAGGAACATAAATGAAAACTTTTGAAACTAGTATTGAAACTTAGGAAGCAAATATTGAAACTCAAGAACGAGATTTCTGAAATTATAAAATAAAACTGAAGTATAAATTTAAAAGTATCAAAAATTAATAATTTATGAACCAGCCATTTTCTCTTCTTTTTCACTTTCTGCAGCTTCAATCACTTGCGGAAATGTTAACTCACTAGAAAATGTTTATTCACGTTCCAGAAAAGCTGTCTGCATTCATGAAATCTTTATATGACGAATATTTCCGTTACTTAAAAAAAAAAGAAAAAAAAAAACACAAGGACGTTGAAGTAGTTCCAGATTTATTTTATGTTTAGTTTTATGAAATATTGAATGAAGGAATTTGAATAATCTCCCTGAATCTTAAGAATATGAAATATTCGCCATGGTATACGGAAGAGATTTTGATTAACATTCAATGAAAAAACAAGGCTAGGCTTAATTATAATTCATATGGCAATGTATACCATTTAAATGTATTCTTAAGCCGTCGAAAAATGTTGAAACACATAATCAAGCAGGAGCATACAAATTATGGAAATGAGGTGGAATCAGATATTGAGAGATCACCATCTCCAGTATGGTCACTAGTGAATAATCTTAATAGGACTTCCAGAATTCCCGGAATTATGTTCCAAGATGGTTATGAAATTACACGTCTTAAAGATATTGTTGAATCTTTTGCTGACTTGTTTTCATGTGTCTTTAAGCCAGCCACTGATTTTCCTTGTGGAAAATCTTATCTCTGAATCACCATCTTATTTGTGAGATGGAATGGGTATTAGTGATGTACAAATGCTTTCTAATATCAAAAAGGTAAAAAACAAACTCTCTTCCAGATTGGGCAAGATCCCAGCTGCTTTAGATAAATTTTGTGCTGACGAGATTGCTGAGCCTTTAAAGATGATTTTTAATTTGTGTCTCTGATCAGGAAAATTTTCAGAAATATGCAAATGCGCAAAAGTTTGTCCCATTTTCAAAAAAAGGTGTTTCTTCCATGGGTTTCTTCCAAAAAGTTCCACCGTAACTAACCTGATCACATTTTTACAAATTATTGAATCATCGCTCAAACAAAATAAACAGGTTGATCTTATATTCACTGACATCTCCAAGGCCTTCGATTGCATTAGCCATAGTAAAATCATGATTGATTAGATGAATCTTGGGATACTTCAGAATCGGAAGATGATTATTCAATATAATGGATACTCTGCCGAACAATTTTTATCTCCCCGATAAAAAGAATGTGTGTAACATATAATCCATAAATCAAAATGGTGAATCACGATATACAGCATATGTCATTGAATGCTCTTGTCCATACGATCAAGGAATTCACCCAAAATGTTATGTAAATGCTCACCAACACTTGACGTGAGTCATCAATCACCATATCTAATTTTAAGTACTAATTTTGAGTGCATTATAATAATTTTCTTGGAATACTTATTCAAGCTTTGTTCCAGTGTAATCCTGTAATTGGTCTATGGACTGTTAGATTTAAATTAATTAAATCAAATAAAAAAAAAACCTGAGGAAAGTCGAGTTCTGAAATATCGTTTCATGCGGGCCAATTTAAACAGGGTCACAAAACGTAGTAGACATAATACCCTGCGGAAACCGCACTTGCGTTTGGGGTAACCTAAGAGACGACCTAATAATCGGCTAGGATGTCGGACTTTGGAGTGAGGTCAATTGAGATGGTGTTCGTGGAGCGGGATTATTCCCGAGGGAAGACGTCCGAAGGAATCAGCACGATCTCGGTGAACGACCCTAGGGTGTACACAATATATAGTATAGTGTATAAACTCTATATATATGCACATACAATAAGACTAGCCGTGAGAGCCAATTACTTCTTCAGTATGCTTAAGAGGTCACTTACACCTAATAAAAGAAGGAAATTCATATCAGTGGAAATTAAGCACTCTCATGTCATCTCTGATTGAAAAAAGAAACTTTTCTTACTATTAATATCTCTCACAATAATAACAACAAACAATCATAGGAGTTAAATAAGGGTTCAAGATTTGTAGAAAGATGCTTTGACACTAAGGAAAAAAAATGTTCAGCTATTAAAATCAGTCACAAAAACAGGAGTATCTCAAAAACTATAATCCCTTTTCTCGTGCGGGGTCACAAATAGAAGTTTGAGAATTGGAGAAGCATACTATAACACTAGGATAGCCCTTATTTATATCGTGAAAAAAATGGTTTATTCTTTATGCTCTCAGCCTTGACTTTAAAAAAAATCTTCCTTACTATAAATATCTCTCACAAAATCATCAGTGCCTGAGCAAACAGAATCGATGAAAAAAAATGTCTTGATAATTATAGGGATTTAATAGAGGTTTCAGAGTTTAAAAATGATACTCTGACACTAATGCGAATTTAACAGACGTTCTAGAGTTTGGAAAGGATGCGTTGGCAATTATAGGGATTTTTCTTATGTTTTAAATGCTGTGCATATGGGCATGGACAAAAGTAGAGGTTCAATGTTAGTATCAAAATTTAGGGTCTGCCAGATCTTTCAGATGGTTTAAAGGGCCTTCTATAATTTTTTCGGAATACTATGAGATACACTCATTTTATGGTCAGTCTGACTGTTAGAAGAGGTTCAGACTTAGTATTAGGATAATTAGCTTATCACTCCGAGATGTTCAATGAGATCATCTTGTTCTTACTGATTTAGACTATCCGCAGAGGATACAGAAGACGTGGGATAATCAAATAAACCCTCAAAGATGGTGAGGTCGACTACCTGATATGATGCAGTTGACCATCCGAGATGACTAAATCGACTTTCTCTGATGGCCAGGGAGGTCCTCTGGGATGATCGAGGCGACCATCCGAGATGATCAAGTCGACTTTCTGAGATGATCGAGTTGAACTTCTTGTTTTAACCTTCCAGAGATAGTCGCTTTAACTATAAAAAAGGTTGTCCTACAGTTTTCCCTTAAATATAGTCAGTCTGAATATTCTAGCTGTTCAGACTAACCCTCAATTTTTCTCCGCGAAGAAAATAAAATTATTCTCAGAGGAATGAAAATCAGAAGCGTCTTCTTCGTGAAATAAGAAACATATGAACGGATAGGGATACACTATTCTCACTAGGAGTTAGTATTTGAAAAAATAAGCAGTCCATTAAAAAAAGAAAAAACAAGGTTTAACAAAACTGGCCATAAAGGAACAATATAAATGAAAGGATTTCTCCCAATGCTCAAAAACTAGAAGATGAATAAGAACGAAAGGATACTCTATCAATCATGCTAAGTCAATTAGAAAGGATTTAAATTACCCAGGAAGTACTTGTAATCATAGAAGATAGGGTCTACATCATCAAAACTGTTTCATGGTATCTTTCAAAATAAAAATAAATGTCATGTATGAGTGAATGATAGCAAAAAATTATTCACTTTATTTTTAGCCAAAATTAGTCTTTTACACAACTTCATTTATATCTGTCAAGTTACAGTTTTTATCTTTCTACTGGAAGTCGTAGGTTAGTGAGGAATGATATAATAACTTCAAAACAAGGAATGTTTTAGAAAATTTCAAATTCCAGGGTGGGAGAAAAATTTACATTTTTCCAGGTTGATCTATAAATCTCTATGGATATGGAAATCAGTTTCTTCTTTCTGAACATTTTTCTTTAGATTTACATAGTTACGACTCCCACTTCTCGAAGATTTACAACATCATAAGACCAACAGAAAATGTTTTAGAAGACGCTGCATTTTCATCAAAATACATACATTTTCAAAAATTGGATTTTTTACTAAGAAAGATCAATTTTGGGACCAAAAGATGATTTTTTCATGCAAAAATAAGAATTTTTAATAAAAAATACATTAATTTTCGATCAAACAGTTCAATTTGTAAGCATAGAAGTTACTTTCTTTGATAAAGGATCAAACAAATATTTTATTTTATTAATCAAATATTTGTTTGATTTAATGATTCAGGTAAAATTGATTTCATTCAAAAACACCATGGTTTAACTGAAACAAATTTTAATCCAATCAAACAAACTCTATCTTTTATATAGGGAAAACAAATGTTTGTTTGATTCAAACAAAAATTTTGCTGCGTGTTGAAGCTTTATAACTCCCTTTGACCAACAGAGAAGTTTTTTAGAAAATTTTGAAATTCAGAGTGCAAGAAAAAATTATCATTTTGCTAGATTGGGCTATAATTCTTTACCGCTCTGTTAATTTTTCTCGAAAACTAGTTATTTTTCATTAATTTTGTTTCAGTATGTTTGGACGTCGTGTTTCGGTTAGAAATGAAAGCTTCTTATTTTCCGTGTACGTGAGACACCAGAGATGTATCAAACTTATTCGTGACCTGGGACACCTTTCTCTCAGCTGGGATATTTGTATGATTCCGCAAGAAGTTTACTTCCTCCCCACTTCAGTGGAGTATTACTTTTTTTATACGATTCCACGAAGTACATTGCTTCAGTTTAAGGAAAGCATCTGGGTTTTAATCCCAGAATTATGACCGCTTAAATGTTGGTTTGTATCCGTGTGCTTGGGAAGCTCGGGAAAATACTGGCAAGCGCATGAAAAGCTTGCTTCTACCGAGAACCTGAAACTTCAACATCTAGAAGGCCTACACTACATCCAAAGGCTTCCAAGATGGGTAGATTTAGCATGATATAAGACGATTATGGCTCAGCTCAGCATCCGTTGTATTTTGTTGCTGCTAACTCTTAAAGCTCTTTCATCATGCTTCTGGATATAACGCGACCCTCTTTTCTCCATCACTAACCGACATTGTGTCAGGAGGCGAAATTAAATCTAGTACTCATTTCAAGGTCATAAGATTAGGGCTTGGAATCACAGGATTATTGACACCATTCGAAACTTTATTTAAAAAATAAAAAGCTTTATTTAATGCTATTTTGAAAAGACCACTAATGCAACTAGTTTCTTATAAACTGCCAGCTAATGCCACTAATTCTTCAGTTACGTTTTGAAAACGCTTTTGAAGATCTTTACTGATTGGCTAAAATGACATCCATGACATCTCAAATATATAAATACACACGGAAAATGTTTTTCAATGGTATAAGCTGCTGCCAAATAGTTTGGGCGCGTTCATTATAAGGTGTATCTTTTATTGTAATTATTTTATAAATACTGTCCTTCCTCATAGACTAATAGAGGATTTTGGTTTGCAAATTAATTTGCGAGGATGAAAAAGAGTTTTTGAATTATGAAATGAGGCCGAGGGGATGAAAAAGGCGATGTAGCCTGGTTTTTTGTTAACTGCTTATGCTTTTTAGATCACAGAAGGCTTTTATATAGTTTAATAGATTTGTTTCATCAAAAATAATAAATTTGATACTAAAAAATTAGTCTATTTTGAAAAATGAGAATTCTTCCTCTTGTAAACATCCATTAAATTGACAACTTACAATGTTGCTATACTTCCAACATTTCGAAAAATGTTCTCTTGCAATCGTTAGAAAAATGAATAAATCTGTACAAATCGTAACTTCATTGGATCCTCCTTATGATATTTAATGAATCAACCTCAACCTTTTTTGATAAAAAAGCATGTGATTCATTCAACCTCACGCGTACTTCTTTTTCCAAAATATTATAAAAAACTGTCAAAAATTCACATCCAAAACTATTTTTGAGAAGAATGTATTATAGTAAAAAACCGAATTTATTTTTATCTGATCTTGCTCTGAACTCAATCGATAATGGGAATGGCTTAGGCCTACGATACCTCCAAATTGCATGACCATAGTTCAAATTTTTTCGAGTTATCATAAAAAGATTAAGGTTAATACATACACAAGGATATTTTCTAAAAACGTCAGTTTGAGATTCCTCAGGTCGAATTATCTCAATATATTGTCATCATTACAAAGCTTTCTCTACGAGGAAGCAATATATAAAAGAATTTATTCTGATTGCTTTTAATTCATCAAGTTATCTATTCCTTGTTTCCATCATAGACTTTGGATTATGAAATTTGGATTTTGTCGACTTAAAAAACATGTTTTAAAATTTCATCTATTTTAATTTGCAATAATTATCGCGGTGCGGCTTATGTACCAAGTCTAAATAAATGCTGAATGCCAACAGAATTTTCTTTTCGATTATGGATTATGGTTGTCTGCTATTTCAAAAAGATGTGAAGATTAAAATTGAAATAATTGTTGGGGACCTTTTTGAAGTATATTTATTGTAATTTAAGAATTTCAAATCAGATTAAAATCAAATTCAAAATCCCATTTAACGTCCAATATTCAAGTTAATGTATAGAATTCCTGAATATAAAACAAGAATTCAACGATCAAATTTGGACAAACACCACAAAATGCTCCTATTGCAATTCCTAGAAACAAAAAAATTTGTTTCTTTGCACAAAAATTTGTTTCTTTGCACAAAAATTTGCCTTCTCATTTTTCTTTCCTCTTTTTTGTTTTTCTGCAAAGAAACACATTTTTTTGTTTTTAGGAATTGCATTAGGAGCATTTTCTGGCGTTTGTCCAAATTTGATCTTTGAATTCTTGTTTTATTTTCAGAAATTCTATACATTAACTTGATTATTGGATGTTAAATGGGATTTTGAATTTGATTTTAATCTAATTTGAAATTCTTAAATTTCAATTTAGCTGACTTGGATTGGAGGTGATTTCTAACCACCCTTTTTTTGAAATGATGTTTTTTAATCAGATCAAAGTTGCATATGGTCCTGAAGCCTTCAGAAAGGTTACATTATGGTGTGATATCAACCAAAAATTGAGATGCAGTATCCTTCAGAAAAGGTTTTTGATTGAATGTCGAAGAAATAATGTATAACCTTAAAAAATATTTTTCTTGGATAACAAATTTCGAGACTTTGCTTTCCACAGTAATTTTTGCAATAGACAATTTGAACAGAATTTAAAGAAATTCAAACTCTCAATGCTGAATTTACTGATCAAGGATGTTTCAAATCATGTTAATTTTTAAAAAGTAAAAATTTCCAGAATCAAAAGTGAATGAGA
Source organism: Andricus curvator (assembly GCA_932195095.1). NCBI lineage: Eukaryota > Metazoa > Arthropoda > Insecta > Hymenoptera > Cynipidae > Andricus > Andricus curvator. Next base: position 277,954 of record CAKNYM010051486.1, read on the forward strand.
AGTATGTTTGCCACAAGATAAAATCATTGATCTTTTGAAACATCAGATTTTCCTTAATCGAAGAACTTTGAACGATGATAAAAAACATGAGAACAAACTTTCTATTTTCATTGATCAACAAACTAATATTCAAGAGCAAAATTTAAATTTACACAAGATTTTTGAAAAAGAAGATCAGGATCCTTGGTTTGTAAATTTGGAAAATATTCAAATTCCTGATTCAGTTACAGATATTCTCAGATTAGGTAAAGATTTTAGTAACCATGTGATTAAAAGTAAATCGAAACAAATGAGGGAAATAGTCAAAGATGTTGAATCAAGTATACACAAAATTCCAATATTAGATCAACAGGATTTCCGAAACAAGGTTTTACACTTGCCAAAGAGCTTTGTTGATAAAAATTGTTTGCACATTAGTAGTATTGATCGTAAAATTTCTAAAGGTTTCAAGATAACAAAAGATTTTCTCAAAACCAACTCTGATATAATTTGCATGAATGCTGATAAAGGCAATATTACTGTTTGTATGAAGAAATCAGATTATATTAGGGATATGAAGGATTGACTTTCCAATCGTGATGACTTTGAATTATTGAATGAAAATCCGTTGAAACAATTAAGAAGAGCCACTTTCAAGATTCTAGACAATTGAAGAAAGAAAGGACTTTTGAGAGAGGATATAAGATGGACTGATATAAATACAGAAGACAAAGTTCTTGCAAGATGTTATGGTTTGAGAAAGATTCATAAAGATGGCTATCCTTTGAGATTGGTTATCTCAACTATTAACACTACCACGCAATTTTTAGAACAAAACTTTAATTTGATACTCAAAGACTCAATTACAACTTCCAAATACAATATTAAAAATAGCTGGGAATTGCAAAAAATTATTATTCAGGAAACTGTTCCTGATGACCATGTAATGATTTCTTTGGATGTTGTTGCAAGGTTTCCAAGTATACCCCTTGAATTGGTTCAACAGGCAATTTTAAATAGATGGTATAATATAAAAACACGTAATCGATTAAGTCAAAAAGATTTTATTGAAGGGATAGTTTTCATTATGAATTCAACTTATTTTAAATTCAATGGATCTTTTTATAGGCAAAAATTTGGTACTCCCATAGGTTCAGTCATTTCTCCGATCTTAGCAGAAATAGTTATGGAAGATTTGGAGGTCTTTGCTTTCAAGAAGCTGGATTTTGTTTTGCCCTTTTATTTTCGGTATGTTGATGACACCTTATTATGTGTTCCTCTAGCAAAGTTACAGGCAATTTTCGATGCTTTTAATAGTTGTCATTCAAAACTTCAGTTCACCCATGAAATAGAGAAAAATAATAGAATCAGTCTTTTGGACGTAGAAGTAATTAAGGGTCAGGATGGTAATATTATTACCAATTGGTATAGGAAAAGTACATATTCAGGTAGAATTTTAAATTTCTTTTCGGCTCATCCTTCTCAAAACAAAATTGCAGTAATCAAAAACTTAGTTGACAGAGCTCTAGGTTTGTTCCACATTTCATTTCACAAAGAGAATTTGAATATTAATAGATTTAAGACTTTCACGATGATCCATTATAATAAATTCAAATTAACAATCTTTAAATTTTTAATTTAAATTTATTATAATGGATCATCGTGAAAGTCTTAAATCTATTATTCAAGAACTCTACGGGGAGAGTTTTCTTACTAAAACTAACACTTTCAGTAAGCTCAGGTCTTCTCAAGGTAAGCTACTAACATCTTTAGCTTTCTTAAAACGGTGCAGGGACAATAACATCGTCCCAAATTTCTTACAGTTAAAAAACTATTTAGGAACATCTAAATCCAAATTAATTCTACATAAAATAAGTTTGCTTCTCTTGAAAGAAAGAATACAACATACCAAATTTGACTTGCACACTACCTCCAAAAAACTATTAAAACTTCACCTTTTCCTATCAAACACTCTCATATTTGACATTTAGTCCACATTGGACCGCATATAATTTGACCAATCCCAACGGATTAAAGATTTTGCACTCAAAAACAAAAAACAAAATTTGACAAATTACTTCCAGTAACGCACGCACCATTAACTAACACAGTGAAAAACATCTCCAACCATCCTCTCAGCAATGAAATGATTTCAGCCTTATCTAAAGGATATAACTTTGCAGTAGCTCCCTCCAAAATCCCGAAAGAAGAAATTATCAGTAATTTGGAATCCACAATATATACCCTTCCGCCCGAAAAAGCGAATGATATACATAACAAAACAAGAAAAAACAGCTATTAAAGAACTCAATCAGAATGAAGACATCATAATATTACCCGCAGACAAAGGAAATACAACAGTAATA
>CAKNYM010051487.1:0-101601 GCA_932195095.1 Andricus curvator
TTTGCCGGTTTTTATTACTTTGTGAGGGAACAAATTGAAAAATTTTAATGTGCGGTATACCAAATTAAAGATCTTTTTAAGACCTTCAATTTATAATAAAACTTTTTTTTTCGCAAATCAATACCTTGATTGCAATCTCCTAAAAACATGATTTCGCCAACTTTGAACATTGCGCAATTCCTTATGAAAATATATTTTTGCCTGCAAACATACAGGCCTTCATCCCAGGCATCAACACTACATGATGGCATACCTCGTTTTCATTCTAAAATTTTTTGGTGAAAAGGCACCTTTTTGAGCTTCGTTCCCTGGACTAAATAGCATTAGTAACGTAGATTAAGAAAATCTTTCTTTGATTCAAAGAAATAATTTCTTTATTTCAAATTAATGACTCTAAAGAAATTATTTCTTTCATTTAACTTAGTAATTTTTTTGAGTCAAAAGAATTTTGTTTTAAATCAAAAAACTCATTTAAACAAATAATTTTTTTAAATTGAAGAAACTGCGTAACGTCATTTATTAAAATCAAAGAAATTTTCTTTTAATATAAATATATTTATTTGTTGAATCAAAAAAACGTAGTCAAAAAAATGTTTTCTTCAATTTAATAAGAACTTTTTTCTGGGTGATAGTTGACGATTTAACAGGAATTTTTCTCAGTGTTGTTTTGATATTTTAAATTTTGTTTTCCTATAAATTCTGCTTTAAGGTCAAATTTGGTGCAAAAATCGCCAAATTTCAAAAATATGTAAATTCTTTCAATTTTTTGAAAATCATTAGGTATCATATTTTAATAAATTTTAGTAATATTTATAAAGATATAATTGTTTTGCATTCTTTTTATTCATGTGGTGAGTACGATCATTATTTGAAGTATTGCGACTTTTTTGCAGAAAGTTAGACCCTAGGGTAGAATCTACGGAAAAATTATAAAAGTATCTTGATCGATTCTCTTTCAAATCATGTAGAGAAGTCCAGGCAAGAGTGTCAGAATAAATTGGCTTTGGAATATATCATTTGACCATAAAAAGAAAAGGATACACATTTTATAGTTTAGCCGATCGAAAATCTTAGGAATTACAAGCTATTGAAGTTAACCTTCCGAAGAATCCTTGATCTATCGAATGATCCAAAGAAAATATAACAATTTTTGAAAATAAAAAAATGGCAGCATTTTTCCGTAAAATATTGTGAATGGATTTTCTCAAAAAGTCCACCTTTTAAGATTTGTAGTTTTCTAGTTTAATTCCAACGACTTCAATATTGACTTTGTTAATCATGGCTGCCTCCGCACTCGATGATTTCACTCGTACTGCCGATTTTCTTCATTTTTGCAAAAAAAATCCGTTAAACATATTTTCTATATGCAAAAAGTACACGATCTCTGAAAAGATAACTCATTTCTCAGTTTATTTCCATCTGTTTTAATTTCCATAGAGGACATTACTTTCATTTTTATCGACGTTAAACATGCGATTAATGTTAAGTTGTGTATGTATATTGTATATAAAAATGTAATTTTTGATCAAATTTACTCAGTGGTGATAAAGAAATTGATAATTTTGATTGTTACGGCAATATGTGTAATTGTCTAAGTCGATTTAATGCAACCTTTTAAAAAGTGTAAGAGACTTTTTTGTGGAAATTTTAATTCTAAACAACTTTGTATCCTTCACATTTATCCTTTTCTGAGCATTTCAACTTCAATAGTAATTTCTAAGGTAATTATTTTTCGGCTAAACTATGAAATATGTATCTCTTTATTTTCATTGTATAATGATATGTTTAAAGGCCAATTTATTCTGACACCCTAACCTGGACCTCTCTGCACAATGTGAAATGGAATCGGTCTCTTAATAATTTAGAAAATACTATGGAGCCTGACCTTCAGAATGAGCATAAGAACTTTAAAATATGTTAATTATTTCCAGAGTTATTCCAATTTTTCCAAAACATCGAAATTTTTATTTTTTTTCAATATTTTTTTGTTAAATTGATATTTTTGCAGAATGATTTGAATGTATCAAAAAGAAAAGCTTTAAAGTCAAAGAATTTTTCAGCAAAATAAACATTTTGAAATCTTGAGTTCAGCTGTTTGCCAAACCTAGAGAAGTGTTCCGAAAAGTTTGGAAAAATCATAAAATCAAGAGTGAATCCTACTCTTCAAATCTAAACTAAGAAAGAGTAAAACTTATGTGAGGTCAAGAGATCAGTTTGCAAAACGTTTTCTTATATTTCAATCATAATTAAAATATGTCGGGCAGCTAAAAATTTTTCCGAAAAAGCAAGCTGAAGGTAAGAATTACAAATACGAAATACAGCTTCGAAGTACTATGGGTGTATTCTCTATGGGCGTCATCATTTTTGCTTATTTCATAAACACTTTGAAAAAACATAACTAATGTAAAAAATTATATTTTTATTCCAAATAGCTTCACACTTTATTTTTATTACATGAATATAGAGTTTTCTTAAATTGATGAAAATTTTGTTTCTATAAGCTGAGAAAGCATTGATAAATGAATTTTTTTATCAATTTAATATTGCAGCAAATCAAACTGCATACGCAAAAATTTATTATTATTATTATTATTATTAAGGACATTTTTTTGTTCCATGATGTTTTTATATCGAATTGATTTTCATAATTTAAACCAAAAATTCTGTAATACACTAGATTTTTTTCCGTGTGATAATTACAATTTCTGTCATTTAAAAGTAAGAAAAGGAATATGGAATCTCTTTTTTATTGCTATGGAGTTCACTTCTATATTATGATTACTTGTTCTTATGCTATAATAATTCGAATATAATTATTTATTTTTTGATAATTATTAATCGATTCTTCATTTTCTTTGCAATATTGACTACACTTTCTCCATTCAAAATTGTAAACATTTCTTGAAAGCTTTCTCAAGCACCTTTTCAGTTCCCGAAAATTATTTTTACATCAAAGTACTCTATTTGATTTGCTCCCAAAAGATACTCTCAGCCACGTGTCATTTGAGACAGGTTTCCAGTTCATGCCTGCTGTGAGGTACGCTCTTGGAATAAAACATACCCTACTTGTCAACCTCGAAACTCGCAACTGGCTTCAATACTTTAATATCAAGAAAATACTTGCATTCCAGTAGCGTATCAATGATTGTGCTATAGCTGAAGAAAAAAAATCATAAAAGATATATAATTGTTGATATCGACTTTATTTTAAGCAAATATTAATTTTAAGGCTCATGATTTCTGAAAAAATACAAAAGCTTAATTTCATCTCAACTGACATACTGAAAATCATGTCAATCCCACATAGACTCGAATTTATAATAAAAATGTCATCGGCAGAATTATTTCTTTCGCCAATATACAAGTTTACAATTGGGAATGCTTTAATATCTCGGACACACTCGAAATTGAACAGCACTTATAAGTACGCTACTGCTGCTCACTTTTTGTCGCGACCTTTTTTCAGAGAGAGATTTCAACAATGATTCGGGACTAGGTTCAATGACGTTGGGTCTCAGGCACCGAACCGATCGATTGATTCTTTTTTTATATTGTGACCCGACATTCCATACTATTGCATTCAAGACATTATTGAATTCATCGACGGGGGTCGAAAGGGGGTTTCCAGGGCGCATGAGAACCCTTTATCCCTTTCACGAAACCGAAAAGTTACCGAGCGGAGAAATCGTTTGTTACTTTCAAATGCGTTGATTTGATTTAAATGCTGGTCGCGCCAAAAAAAATATCGTAAGCCTATTAGAAAGTTGCCTGGCTATTGTACATTCGACACGAATAAAATGGATAAAAACCGAACAAAAGCGGGATTTTTTGCAAAAATTCATTATTTCATATAAAGAAGATAATCAAATTTAGTTTGAACTAAGTCAAGCCTAAATTAATATTTTCAATTAAATTTATAATTTCATGTTAATCTAGATCGAATATTATTTCTATTGCCTTAGTATTTTATTTATTAATCTCAGTATTCATTTAAATATATTTTAAGCCCCGGTTAAATTTAAATCTAAAGTTCAGAAATAGAGTCTATAACCGGTGCAAGGAGAATTCAAGCCAGTTATACGATTGGATACAACTTTCGTCACCTACCCTTTCGTGAAAAGGGTAGATTGGTCTACGCTCGAAGGGGTTACGAAGCTCGTTGTATTCATTAATCAGAAAACCCCTTTTTATCCATTACTACCATAGAGATATTGATTGCTTTGGTGGGCCCACATTGGTAGTAAATATCCACCTAGAAACACTACCTGAATCGGGTAGTGAGGCAATGAACTTTCGAGTTCAAACTGCTAATCAATTTTTTTTTTTTTTTTTTTTAATCAGTACCTACACTTTATTCTTTTCACTCGACACAGAACATTGATTTGTTTCCATGCATATGTTTATTTGCAACTTCTGTTCTATTTAAACTCTTCAAACATATTTAGAAAATATTGTATACTTATATAAAAAATACGCTCTAATCAGAGCGGGCGTTGCTCAGGGAAAACCTGCAAATCAGGGAAAAGTCAGGGAATTTTATTGGTCAAGGAAAGTCAGGGATTTTGAGAAAAATTTTGCGAAAGCTTGAAAGATCAACTATTCAGTTGTGAATGCAACTGTTTGATCTAAAATTAATTTGTCTGGTTGTTGAAAATTCAACTATTTGGTAGAAAAATCATCATGTTTGAATGTGTTGTTTTTTTATTTTGGGCGTTTATCAAATGAAACTTGTAACGTCACCCGGGGGGTTAAAGCTTTGTGTGATGACCTGTGACGAAGAAGGGGAGGGCTGGGAAAAATTTTCAAAATAGCGTGACGTAGTTTTTGAAAGGCCCCTAATGAAATCAAAGTTAAAATGAAGGTTAATATGGAACTGTGATCTATATATTATTCAGTTTAATGATATCCTTAGCAGTTCAGCATCACAAAATGCACTCTAGCGTAAGTTGTTAATTAATTAACAAGCTTAGTCGATCGTTGCGGTCATGCCGATGTTATTCCACGCGTGACTCTGCTGTTTGCTCTCCACGGCGTTACGGATTGCTCGTAATTACCACTTCGACTTAATTGATCTTAGCGGAAAATGCAGGCTAAAGACTGCAAGCATACCTCACAGTTCACAGTACACTAATGCTAATTAGTTGCCAGACGTAACTTCTGAACTGCTCCCTATAAGCACACGTACTCACAATCCACTACAAAAGGTAAAAATGTCCTTTGTTATTTTCCTGCAATTTATTTACAAATTACACCTTTGCGATTTCATTTTCTCATTTTCTTTTACTGCAAAGCTTTGATCTTTAGCAGCTACTGTTTCTCAAAGCATTTTCTGATCGGTGCAATTTCCTTTGACTTTGACTGTTACTTCTTTCTTCTATGAGGTAAATTCGAGGCTAAATTTAATTTCTTCAAAATGATCAAAAAAATGCGAACTACTTTCATTGCACATGGAGGCAATAATATTTCGATCTCAAAATTCCCTGTTTTTTCCCTGACCATTAATATTTAAAAACCAGAATTTTAATCTTGTAACATATTTAACATAGAATTTTTCATAAACAGGATTAAAAAATTTCGGAATTAAATTTAAAAATTTCATTCCCTCATTTTCACGATTATACGGGAGAGACAAAAAAGTTCTCAAAAATCAAATTTTCAATTTAAAGAAAGTTATGAGAAAGCAGTTTCGAGATAAGTTAGTGTTGAATTGAACCCTGTGCATTTTTATGAAAAATTGAATTACGTTCCAAGAAACGTTTTCTAAACTTCGAACGATGATAAAAAATTCAATTTTAAATTTTATAAAAATAGTGTTAATTTAATTTCTAGCCACTAATTTGCTGAATCTATACAAAAAGTTTTATTAACTAATATTTTTAAGTTTCTAGCTTAATACGACTGCGCATGCGCATATGGCCATAAGCGCAAAATTCACAGTTAGACCCGTATGACATGCTCACAAACAAAAAATTAAAAAATTATACTACATTGGATCCTGGAATGAAGAACGGTTTAGTGCATGGCCTGCAGTGGCCTTGATCTTAAGTCCAGGGAATCCAAACGTAAACAGTCAGGGCCGTGTGAACCATTTCCAATTAGAATACGTAATATACCGCACCAAACGCGCGTGAATGCCCGCGTCGTCGTTCCGCTGCTGTTCGTCACACATGACTGAGCATCCGAGGGTATCAATTCTAGGAATATCGTAAATCTGAGGTTCCTCATTCCATTTTTCTGTGTGTAAAAAAATCCTTTCGTCAGGATGTGCATTCGAATTTTCATGATTTTTTGGGCCAATAGTATGTTTCCAAAATTCATGGGTTAGGACCTTATGGCATGCTACTCTTTTAATGTTATTTGGAGAAAAAGGAGATCAGGGTTCAACAAATTAATATTTGTTCAGATTGACAATTTTAATTAGCAGAAATATGTTTTAACTTTTCTTTTCTTACTTTTGGTCAGGCAAACCATGCTCTCGAATCCATACCGTCAACCGAGGCGAAGCGCTACTCCGAGGCGAATCGCTAAAATAATTTTTACAAAATCATCAAAGGCTTGATAAATAATTGTATTTTTAAACCTTCTTGATCTCGATAGATCACACAGTGTCTCTACTTTATCGCCCCTATAAATAAATAAATGTATATTAATTTGTAAGAGCCTCGTATTGCTAAAAATGTCAACATCTCACATCGATCAACGGTTAGACTAACCAAACTTTCATATCGATGGCTCCACTTCAGAGCTCCCGTTCTGGTTCAGTCCGTATACAGCTCCAACTCCAGTTCTGTCCGTATACAGCACTAAGTTATTTTTTTCGCTTTGGAGTTTTTATCATAGCATGAATAAATAGATCATTTTGTGTCGTCTGGAAAAATATTTTATAATGCTGTGCAATATTAAAGAGGAATATAATATACAAAACTAAATTGGTTACTTTTTCAATTTCACAGCTAGACTGCTTGAAGTCAAGCTGAGAACTTCAGAAGCAGAGCTGCGAACACATTAGGCCATATCCCTTTCGGGGCAAGCGTGACTCACTCAGTGAGGAAGGAGGGGGTATAGATTTTTAGATTGATCCAGAATTCCCGTGTTGTTTATTTGAAAATATGTTCGTTCCGCAACATTGCTCCAAGCCTGGTCGCTGATCAATCTGTCTAGCGATCACCCCAGGTGAAGAGCCTCACAAAGATATCATGTAAAGCTCGCCACCTGGGCTCATTAGTATCCAAGGTCTTTTGTTTCAGGCGTTATTCAATCCACTGACATTCTTCCTTATGCATTTCTCATAAACTATTTGTCGGCACACTTTTCTGACTTGGCATACCTCTTTAGCTTCCTTTACGTTCATGCATTTTCTCATGCAAGCTCTTGTGTTTATATAGCTTCTTGAGTCTCTTCAAATTAGGGTCCCATTCACACATTCTAACGATTTTTCCCGCGATCTGCCTCTGGGCATGATGCCATTTACTTGACCATGATACACTCGTTTCGTTAGTCGATCATCTTTCATTCTCAAACCATCTTAACGAATTTCTTTCACATATGTCAACTAATGTCTCCTCTACACCGCATTCTTTGAGGATTATCTCATTGCTCACTTTGTTCATTAGTGTTTTGCCACACACCATGCGCAGTAATTTCATACTAATCGCGAATTATATATTGCCCTTACAGCATTACCTGATATATTTTTGCTTCTGATAATGGATCCTGCTCTACCGATAACCTTCTTACCCTCCTTTATACGCCTATCTAACTCTTCATCTATCTTTCCATCACTAGTGAATAGGCTATTAAGGTATACGTACTTATCAACACGTTCTATTCTCTCATCATTTAAAGTAATATTGCATATTGTTTTCTCACTCTTTCCTTCAAACACCATAATTTTTGTTTTATTTATGTTAATTTTGAGGCCCATGTTCTTCATACTAGTATTCAGTTTGCTCAACATTCTTTGTAAGTCTTCGATTGACTCAGCTGCCATAATAACCTTATCATCTGCGAACGCTAACCCACGTACCCTCACTGTTTTGGGATTCACACCTTCTTCGTCGAAGAGGGCCATTCCTAGACACTTGTCCATGAATATAATAAATAGCCGTGAGGATATAACGCATCCTTGCTTAACACCTTGCATAATATCGAACCAGTCACTCAGTTTCCCATTTACCCTTACACTCGCTTTTCTACCTGCATATATTTTTTATTGCTTGTAGGAGCCATCCATTGACTCCGTACTCTTTCAGGACTCTCCAAAGTTTACTTCTATCCACCTTGTCAAACGCTTTTTCTAGGTCAGCAAATGCACAGAAAAGTTTTTTCTTCACTCTCAAACTTTTTTCTGTGATCTGTCTCAAACTAAATATATAGGTAAATTTTCAATCCAAAAAGACTTATTTTTATAAAACGAAAATTAGAAATTAACGAAGATTATAATCGTTGATATTTCAGCAAAAAAAGAATTTTCAACAAAATAGTTCAATTTTTAACAAAAGAATTTAATTTTCAACAAAATAGTTGAATTACCAACCTAAAAAGATGAATTATATTATCAACAAAAGATATGATAGTTGCATTTTTAACCGAAAAAGAGGAAATTTCAAACCACGAAGAATGGTATTCTACCAAAAAACGAATTTTCAACTACACGGGGAAAGTTTTTGTTTTAAATTTGATATTATAATATTTATTTTTACAATAAGACAATAGCAAGCCAGGATATAGCGTGATTATTTCAAGAATTACTATTGTGAATATTAAACTCTGAAGATACTCAGTTTATAGGAATATAATAATAAATGATTAAATAATTGTACTTATACCAAAAGAAAGTTTCTATAATCCCTGAAAAAGACTGTGAAGTTTACAAAACAGAATCAGTCGGAACAGCAAAATGAAAGAAAAACGCATTCACTTATATATATATATATATATATATATATATATATTACAGTTGCTCCCATTATAAATTTTATACATTAAACATACAATTAGATATTATTTTATTCTAAGCTGAAATAGAAAAACTCGTGTTAGAAGAAAGCAGCGCTGGCAGGAATCGAGCACGGGTCTCCGGGACAGCAGAACGTAGACTTCTTCTTGTAACAAATTATGAGATGTAGGAATTTAAGCATCCTCATGAACCTCGGTGCATATGACGTCTTTCGACACTGAATTTCCTATTTTAAATGGGAATTTTCGCAAATCACTACATTCAAGTGTTTTTCCTCTCATTGCACCTTCCAACTGAGAATGGTAATTTTTCTAACCTATTTTGCAACTTATATTTTTTAAACTCCCAGTAATGTGGCAATTAATACTATTTTCTAGACTATATCCTAGATTGCCATCAAACTCCTGTAAAAATAAATATTTTAATGGCAAATTTTACAACCAATAGTTTGTCCGTGTAAAAAAGGTCAAATTTCAACTAAAATTATGAATATTCTACAAAAAAATTATTTTTTAACAAAGTGGTTCTACCTTCATCAACCAGCTAGTTCAATTTTCATTAAAAAAATATGAATTTGCAACGAATAATGTAATAGCAGATATTTCAACCAGAAAAGATTCTAATTTTACATCAAGAACAGTTGAATTGAACCGAAAAAGACCAACTTTCAACAATATAGTTAAATACTCATTTAAGCCCCATAAAGAAGAATTTTTAACAAAATAGTTAAAATGTGAACCACAAACCATGACTTTTTAACAAAATTGTATAACTTTCAACAAAATAATAAAAATGTTAACTAACAAAAATCAAATGTCTTCTAAAGAATGCAATTATATGGTTTAAAATGAAAATGGTTTTGGTTAAAGTTTGATCTTTTTTCTTTGAAAATTTGACCATTTGGTTGAAAACTTATCTTTCTAGTTTAAAAATTCAACAATCTTGGTTCAAAATGCAACTGTTTCGTTAAAAATTAAACTATTATGTTACAAAATCATCTATTTTGGTCAAAAAATCAACTGTTTTGTTAAAAATTTGTACTTTTGGGTAGAAAAATTATGTTCGTCAAATCCCTACCCCTTTCCAACGTCTCGTCTGCTCCCGTCTCAAGTGACAGCTGATATGTGTGAAACTATCATTTTTTGTCGACCATAATTTTAAACTTTTGCCTCGTCAAATCGCTTCATTTATCGTGTAATTAAAGATTCCAATAGTTTGTTGCCAACAAAAAATTTTTCCAGCGAAAATAGGGGTGACGCCCCTATTCTTCAATCTAACCAAAGTTTCATTCCGTTTATAAAAGTTTCGTCTGTGTTGATCCATGTACTCTTTATAACCAGTCCAATCACATCTACGATATCATGACCGTTGACCTCACCTACCTGCTCGGAAAAGTTATTTTTCATAACCCACGCATCGAAAGTTCGACTTTCGTTGCCTCTTGAGCAGGTCGAAAGTTGTGTTTTCAACCCTAGACTAGAAAGTTGAAATAGGCGACTGCGAATCACTTAAAAGGCAGCGAAAGCCGAATTTACGATGCGTTTGTTATGAAAAAATCGTACTGGTGTCTGGTAGGCGTAACGGGGCGGAAAGTGGACTTTTTCGTACTGCTGAAATGTTATACATGCGTCGAAAAAATGATAAAACAAATTAAAGTATGATAATTCTCCAATCCATTAATCGAAGGAATTACCTATAATATTCTTGCCAAGGGTAGGAAAGTTCATTGATGCGGTTTTTGTTACGGTTGCACATCGAATTCCTCTTTCTTGTTGAGGGTTCGCGTTCGTCGAACGTATTAGACAATTTTATTGAACATTATTTCTTCGGAGTGTGTATTATCTCGCCGCTGATTCGCCATCGCGGTAATATAATGGAAGAGGCGTCTTCTTCAGAGCCAATCGTGACTTTGCATTACAATTGTTCCATGTTCGATCGCTACGCTCCCAGGTGGCCGCCGACAAACGATACCAAGGAACTTCTTAGGTTCCCAATTCTTTTTTCTGTCTCGAGCGAAGGCTAAAGCTACCGAACATCAAGCCATTAAAAGTCTCTTGCAAAGAAAGTTCAACTATTACGATGGAAACTAATTTACACTTCGCAGATACCACAGCTTTTAATAGAACTCGCAAGCGACGGCTCAAAGTCTTTGATCGAAAGTTACAAATTTGTCAGCGAGATATTCCATATTTAAAAATAGATCGTTGATATATTGTTTTTAATATTATTGTATGAATATTTATCTATAAATATATAAGGGGTGTGCCAAATGTGCAAAAAAGTTGTGTCCAATGAACAGAGAAGTAATAAAAAGGTTCGACAGGGTGGCCACTGACCGAGAAAATCGTGAATTACTTTGAGCACCGGGAAAAAGCCGATAAAATATTCGAGAATTTTTTTGAATCCCGGGAATTTTTCAGATTTGTTTTTACTTTTGCAACAAACATCGTATCGGTGTTCAAAAAAAGGTGTTTGGAGTTGTGCTCAGTGTTACCAACCACCTCCGTTAAAATATCGAAGATCATTTTATATTTAATACTTTAAATTTAATGTTGCGTTCAAAAATGAATGTTCGTTTTATACTATATTTTTTAGTATTTAACATAGTAATTATAAACGCTTAAAGGTGATCGATCCTCCCGATTTGTTCGTTTTACGGAAAACGAAATCCCTTTTTTTTAGCCGGTCAATATTAACCCGTGCTTTTTAAAAATAGCATGGGATTTGAAATGGGAAAAGCTCGGTTTTCGAAAAAAATGAAAAAAGAAGAATTATTTTTATTCGATAACTGACAAGTTTTCAAGTATTTTTCCACTAATTTTGAATTGTTCAAACAATTATTATTTTTTCAAACAATTTTTTTACTGACATATTTGGTAATTATTCAAATAATTTTCATTTGTTCAAACAATTTTTTCATCTGTAAATCGTGAAAAGTTATTTTTTTCTGGAATTTAGTTAATTATTTCGAAGTGACTCGCCGTTCCAAAATTCGGGAAGAGTATAGTCAAATATTTTTCATGAACTTGGCTAGTTGTCCCAAACTTTCGGGACAAATATTCCATTCCCTTTACCAACTCCCCCAATTTTTCCGGACGACAGCCTAAATATTTAGTTATTTAATTAATTAATTTAATTGAAAGTCGTATTTTTGGACCACCCTAGTGGCCATCCTGCTATTAGAATTAGTTTATAGTGATTCCCAGCTTGGATAAAAAATTCGCAAGGATATAGAGCGATATGATTAGAATTAGGGACGGATATCATGATTTTGTACCTCGTGAGAATAATGGGCGGAAACGTGTTTGGTTGCAATCGTGTGAGGTATCGTCGAATTACCGAATTTGATTACGGCTTCTGAAGATGCCGAGGCTATGGTTGTTGTTGAGTGACGCAGCAACAAGCATTGTCGATCGTTTAATAACTCTCAGTGGGAGTCTGCGGCAGGCCACCGGTGTTCGGTCACCTTTATTCTACCACCTCCGGAATTCCAACTGTTTCACTTTCGGCTCGAGGATTCTTTTTGAATAGAGAACCCAAGTACAGCGGGAGATCGCAATCCGAGGGGGAGAGATCCAAAATGAAAAGGACCAATTCATTAGATCACAGGATGAAAGAAAAATTTACCCGGAAATAAATATCTCATCAAATGAATCTGCTGAATTCATTTCATACTTTAATTTATTGAATTCTCAGTTTCTGACTACAGAATATTTCAATACTTTTTAGGGACCATCCATAAACGTGGCCCAAAATTTTCTTAAAAACAGAAGAAATAGAGTGACTTTTCATGAAACTAGTGCAATGATAGGGAAATGAATTCGTGCAAATAAAATCAATGTAAATACCATGTTGAATTCAATATGAAGCACATTAAATTGCTAAGATTCTAAGTCGAAATATTTTGTATTTTCAGCAAAATAGCTAAATTGTCAACCAACAAAGATTTTCTACCAAAAGAGATGAATTTCGAACCCAAAAAGACAAATCTCAAATAAAACACTCATTTTTAACCAAATAGTTAAATGCTCAACCAAATAGATGAATTATCAATAAAGAAAAAAATGAATTGTATACCAAATAGTTGAATTTTTAACTGAAAAAGATATTTTTTGAACCAAGAATGAAATCGTCGAATTTGCAGTTTAAAGAATTAATTTTCAACAAACAAAAAAAGAAGGTCCAATCAGTTAAATTTAACAAAAAAGACCATATTTTGATCGAATATCTGAATCCTCAACAAAAAATATGAATTTGTAACTTATAATGGATAAATTTTCAACCAAAAAACGAATAGTGGAATTTTCAGACAAAAAATTAATTTTTAACCAAAAAGAAACAACAAATTTTCAACAAAAAAGTTAAATTTTCGACTAAAGAGGTGACTGTAAAAAGGCATAATTTTCAACAAAATTGTTGAATTTTAAAGCCAAGAAGACAAATTATCTACAAAACAGTTGACTTCTCATCCCAAAAATATGATTTTTAAATTAAAAATTTAATTTTTTACCAAATAGTTACATTTTTATTAAAATAATTTAATTTTAACCAAATGGTTACATTTTTAACCAAATATATGAATTTTTAACCGAAAAGTTCATTTTGAGCCAAATAGTTTATTTTTCTAACAAATTGTTCAATTTTTGAACCAAGAAGACGAATTTCCTACAAAAAAGAAGAATTTTTGACCTGAAAATATGAATTTGCAACGAAAAAGTTAATTTACAACTGAATAGTTGACTTTTATACCAAAATATTTGAATTTTCGATAACAAAAGAATTAATTTTTTACAAAGTAATTCAACTTTAAACCAAGCAGTCGATTTTTCCACCCAAAACGATAAATTTTCAACTAGAAAAGATCATTTTTCAATTAAAAATATGAATTTGTAATCAAAAATCAAATAGTTACATATTTAGTTTAGAAAATTAATTTTTATGGAAAAAGAAATATAATAGTTGGATTTTCTTATTGGGTTCTATTAATTCAATTCGCATTTAATCGAGAAAACAAGAAAAGGGGTAAGTTTCTTGAAAACAGGAAAATAACAAGAATTGTTGAAGGGCCACATTTCATGATATTCGAAAACTTTATTTACATTTTATATCAGGAAACGTTCTAAATTTTATCAAAGTTCGTAACGTTATCTCCACTACCCCCCTCTGCCCTTTTTACCGACACTGTAAAAAATGTTTGGAATTCTCCAACACTTCTACAATACAAGCGTAAGGTATAATTGCAAACACGGTATTGGAATGACGAAATTGCAATACATGTGTTGTGAGTGTTGTAAATCGTGAAATCACAGTCGAGCATTTCAATACATGTATTTTAGCGTTTATGAGTCGGAAATTGTGCACAAGGAATTCACGGAATTAATGGAATTCGCGGAATTCATGAAATTAATGGAATTCAAGAAATTCACGGAATTCAAACAATTTACGGAATTCACGGAGTTTATGAAATTCATGGAATTAAAGGAATTCATGGAATTCAAGGTATTCGTGGAATTCCAGGAATTTATGGAATTCAAGGAATTCATGGAATTCAAGTATGTATGTATACCATTAAGCCATTTCCCTTTCAGGGTAGGCGTGACACTACCCGAGTCGGGTAGTGTTTCTAGGTGGATAGTTTCTTGTATTAAATAACTACAAGTGTGGGCTCACCACACCCACGATGGGCCAACAGCACGCAGTATTCTCGAATGGTCACCCATCCAAGTACTAACCGCGCCCAACGCTGCTCAACTTCAGTGATCTGACGAGAACTGGTTTTTTCAGCGTGGTATGGCGGTTGGTAATTCATGGAATTCGAGGAATTCATGGACATCGAGGAATTCATGGAAATTGAGGAATTCATGGAATTCAAGGAATTCGAAGAAGTCATGGCAAACAAGGAATTCCATGAATTCCATGAATTCCATGAAGTCCGTGAATTCCATCAATTCCAGGAATTCTATGAATTCCGCGAATTCCGTGAATTTTATGAATTCCATTAATTCCATGAATTTCGAGCATTCCATTAATACGGTGTATACCATTAAGCCATTTCCCTTTCAGGGTAGGCGTGACACTACTCGATTCGAGTAGTGTTTCTAGGTGGATAGTTTCTTGTAGTAAATAACTACAAGTGTGGGCTCACCACACCCACGATGTGCCAACAGCACTCAGTTTTCTCGAATGGTCACCCATCCATGTACTAACCGCGCCCAACGCTGCTTAACTTCAGTGATCTGACGAGAACTGGTTTTTTCAGCGTGGTAGAGCAGTTTATGTAAGTACAAACCATTGCACCAACATAAATACCCAAACATGCGTTGTAATCCCTGTACTATCTTCACCAAAAAGATCAGGCTGTTGTTTTCAGTAGTTGACATAACCCAAAAATGAATTCCTTAAATTCCATGAATACGCGCGCTGTATACTATATATTAGCAAAAGTTTTGGCTCCGTCGGAAAGTTTCTTTTTTTTACGTGGAACAAGTGTCTTGAGAAATAATTTACATTTTTTTGGACATTTTTAGGTTCAACAGGTGTATCCAGCTGCAAATATGATACAGAAGTGTTTCTGGCTAGTGGACTTGTATTGTAAAATTCCAATACATGTGTTTGGGAAATAAACTTCCAATACATTTATTGAAAGTTTCCAACAGAAATTTTCAACAGTGTACCAAAGTTTTTGGCATAACCCCCCTCCCCAACCCCGCCCTGAAATATTGGTAACGTAGTTTATGGAAAGCCCTTTAATGATATAGCAAGTGGTATTCTTAGTCTCTGATAGTTCAGTGACTCAGTTCATCAAATTTTGTATGTTAGTTTTCTCACGATCTGAAATTTTCGGCCTAGTTGAGAGGCTGGGACTAATTGGTACACTCTGGTTCTGGCAAACCTTCCGGTGCTCTCGAAAAAGAGCGATCCCGAGTGGCACTCGAAGACAGGATCATGAAGGGTGAAATTGAACTTCGATTTGCGAGGGTTACAGTTATCAAACCCACATTTACCATTTACCTTTTCGATCAGTTGTCGAATGACATTTTTTATAATTGCATGAAATAATAACCCAAAACTGTTATTTAAAAACATTTTTTTATTTATATAGTAATTATTCTTCAATATCTTATATACATTTTACGAGCTTCAAACTGTGTCGTAATTAACATATGCAAACGTCACAGTCATTACTAACAACTATACAAACAAAAAAATTCGAATGATTTTATTTGATTATGTTGGTAAAAGGCATGTACTTGCTTATTTATTAAAAAGTTGTTTGGTTGTCAGCACTTACTAGTTTGTACTCGCAACCTAAAAGCAAAAAAATTACTTTGATATCCAAGTCAACAATTTATTCACCTCGTACCGGATGACACTTTTCTTAAAAACACGTAATATATATATATATATATATATATATATATATATATTTAAATTAAAATAATCAATTATTAGAAAGTTTGGAAGTGTAAAGTTTGACTAATCAAAGGACCCAGTAAAAGAATAGTGAAAGCAATTTAATTCCTCAAAAACTTATAATCTGTCAGCGGAATGAATTTTCATCATGTCAAAAACACATTTTTCCATTATTAAATTTAAAAAAGCAATTAAGGTGGTAAATAAGCTGAATATAAAACTTGCTTTTAATATTGCTATTCATTAAAAACAGAAAATTTCGAATTTCGTTTGGGAGAATATATCATTTTGGGAGGTACCACCGAAAAGAAACTGGGGTTTCTATTAGAACTGGTTTTTGGTTCCTAATAAGCTGCAACAAAAAGGAACCCCTCTTGTTAAAAAGGAACACAAAACGATGAATTTGTTCCAAAGGAGCAACCAGTTGGACTTCCAAAGGAACCCTAATATAATCGATACTTTTTCCAGAGAACCTTTTTTTCGCTTTGCCCATTTTGACACTTCATCTAGTCAATAATACAAGTTTTATGTTAAAGCACACATGTACTAGAATCCTGACGTCCATAATATAGTGAAGAGAATTCAAGTACAAAAAATGCGATTGCAATTAGAATAGATATAATGACTTGATCAATATCATTTGCAGGTTATGTAGCAAACTTGTCAACATAAAGGCGTATTCATATGTAATAAACTTTAGGTCTTAAGTCATCGGTCGATAACTGTAAATCGATCCCGAACTTACCAGCCCTACTTTGCAAGCGGTTGGTTTGTGAATGCGCCTTCGTGTTGTTCTGGTTCAAATCTCCAAAGGAACCCTTTTGGGTCTCCACACTTCTACAGGTTTCTATTGGGATCCAGGGCCGCATTATTCATTAGGCAGAGTAGGCAACTGCCTAGGGGCCCCGCATCGACAAGGCGCCCGTGCACGCTCTAAGAAAAAAAAACGTTTTATCGAATGAAAAGTTTTTCTGAAAATTTGTATGGAATTCCTCGACAACAATATCAGTATTTTTTTCGACGCATGTCAATTGGAGAAAAACTCCATTCATACAGAACCATCTAGTAACAAGTAGTAGCTAATAATATCTGTATTTGATGTAATAGGTAAGTGAACGGTAATTCGGAACGCAGCCAGCGGGCGGTCAGCTGATTATACTTTATTCATGATGGGGGAAGAGAGAAGTTAAAAATTGGAACATATTTTCCAGTACTAGACAAACTGTATGCAGAATTGTCGCGGCGACTAGAAGCTTATCGAGAAATTAACTCTTTGTTTGGATTTCTAACAGATTTCTTGACAAAGTCCAACGATGAAATTCAGGAGGCTTGTACACATTTTCATGAACATTATTTCGAGAACATTGAGCCTGAGTTTATAAACGAGATGGTGCAGTTCAAGTACTTCATCTTACAATTAGAGGATCCGCCGGGCAAAGCTAACATTGTACCTGCCGAAGAATCGTTTAAATTGATTTTTGATAATATGGTACAATCAACTTTCCCGAATGTAATGATAGCGTTACAAATATATAGGAGTCTGATGATATCAAACGCCACGGGAGAACGAAATTATTCAAAATTGAAATTAATAAAAAACAGTCTCCGTTCAACAATGTCTCAGGACCGTTTACATTCATTGTCAATAATATCCATTGAAAATGACGTATTAGAAAAGGTCAACTTCCAAGATGTTTTGAAAGATTTTGTTTCCAAAAAAGTTAGAAAAGTTAACATTTAAACTTATTGTAATGCACGAAAACAATAAACATCTTGAAAGTTGACTTTTCCAATTTGTACTCCACAAAAATGCTTTCTTCAGTTTATTGTATTTTATTGCATTCACCAAAATTATATTAGAAATAACCAAGTCGCGCTTTATTTCTCTTTCCTGACTCACCATGAAACCTCGATCATCACCTATCTATAACGTATTCATTAAGACCATTTCAAAAAAGCTAACGAGTCAGGTAAGGCCATGCTGCAGCATCAAGTCAAAGTAACCATTTTGTAACAATTACGCATAAGACATTGAAGTAATACATGAAGAAAAAAGGGGCACTTTTTCTATGTTGGCATTGGTATTTTTCTAATATCAACATAGGATATTTTACTATGTAACATACGCATTATTCCTATGGCATATAGGGAAAATCCCAATGTTAACATAGGCATTATCCCTATGGCAACATGAGGTTAAATCCTATGTTAACATAGAAATTATTCTCTTGTACATAAATTCCAAAAACAATAATCGATGATTATCAATGACGATTAATGATCAATAATCATGATTAATCATCATTAATTGCAATTAAAAAATTTTGTTTTCCATGACAACTTAAAATTTTTCTTAATACACTTCGAATTTTCTTAGTAACAAATATTTCGAAACAGAAAACCAGAAGAATATTTTCGTTTTGTAATTTCAAAAATTGTGAGCATTTACCATTCGAAAAAATATCAAATTATAATTAAGAATGATTCTTAATAAATGTATTCTACATTCATTGTGTGGTTTGTTTGCTCATTTCACCTGCCTATAGTCTAAATCCGACAAAAATGTGAAATATGTAGTTTCCAAACGATTTTTTTCGAATTAGATAGGAAAAATTCCTATGTTGGCATAGTCAAAATCCATATGCTAATATAGGTATTCCCCCTACGGTAACATAGGAAAAATACCTCTTTTTCCGTACAGGATTCCTGGAGTCGATCATCTGGAAGTTACTCACATCCCTTCATCAACCTGGAGGGACGTGATTGCATTGCCTAGGGGCCCGGACAGGGTTAATCCGGCTCTGTTGGGATCTGAAATACAATGATACGCCAACTTGTTCCCAAATGTAGTACTAAAATAACAGGGTCGTATTCGTCGTTTTGCAGGTTTTACTATCATGATCCATTTGAATTTTATAATACAAATTATTATTATATTAATATTTCATTTAGTTTAAAGCAATATAATCAATCAGAAATTTAAGTAGCACCAGAAGACAAGTTTGGATTCGTGTATTTGGGTCTCATAAAGTTGAAAAAAGCGTTTTTGCCTTCTTGTCTTCATTACACATATCATCATATCTTCAAAAAATAATGATTTTCTAACTGGATGCTACTATTTTTTTTACTTTAATATAATAATACATGTGAGGAACAACTTGTATTTATCGTATAAAACTAGATGGAAGCCACTTTTTTGTACGTTATGAGAGGGTCTGAAATTTTCACAAAAAACGTAATTCATATTCCTTTATAACATATTTTAAATTCAGTTTCTAAAGTACCACTAACTAGCCATGTTGAATCCTCTCCTTAAATAATAAAAACAAACCATTTTTCACGAAAACAATACATTGGATGACGATTTCAGCAACTTATAATTTATATTTTTTCTAAATTTATAACATGTCCACTGTCCAGCGTGCACAATTTTTTTGTCCTTTCTTAAAATGTCTACTCTAACCATTTTTGCAGATATTGACTCCCGGTTTTTCGAAATAATTGCGAAATAAGTTAAAAACCCTTCGCATCGCATGTATTAGAGACCCCGTTGTTGCCTCCATGTTGCCTATCACGTGACGCTGTGGCGTCATGATTTCAGATCCCAATTGAAGCTCAAGTTCTACAACTTTTATTTAAGCCGCAACTTTATTGAACCCCCAGTTTTTTCTGTGTGCCAAAAAAAAAGTGAATACGTTTTTTTTCGATATGTTAATATTAAATGGTGCCGTCCAGACCCTCTATTTCCCCATTAGAAAAACATGGGGAAACCCCCCATCTACAAATATGAGACTGAAAGGCGTAATTTTCAATTAAATGAGTGCAAATTACAGGGACCTCTTAAAATTACTTCCCCGAATGTGACATCTGCATTGATTTATTATTTTGACCCCCCTCCCCACCCTTTTCCAGCATGTCCCAAAAACTACCCTCTAAAGTCTCTAAAGAAATATCAAGTACTTTGTGGTATATTGATTGTGAATATTACCTTTCTGTTTTTTTTTCAACAGATCATTTTTAGTGGTTAAATTAAAAAGTTTAATGTATTTATTTATTTATTATTAATGGTTCAAACCGTACTTTCTTTACATTTCATCGCAAATTATCAATACACTCACAATGAGATAAACTTATTAGGCAATATGAAAAATCAAAACCGTCAATTCAATTTGTTGTTAATTGTTATCAAAACTTTTTATTCTTTAAATATAATTTTTTACTGGAATAAGGCATAAAAATGTAGTGTTTTACAAATTTATTAACAAAATCGATGGATTTCTGGTATTTATACCTCTAACCAATAATTTTTTAAACAATTTCTATTTGTTTAAACTTTTTCCACAAAATATACTAAATTTACACTTTCTCTGAGTAACATAAACTAATTGGTTTAAATCAAAGGTCAACACGATCGATTCACATTATTTCTAATTGTTTAAATACATCTTCATTGTTAAAATGTAACTTTTGATTAAATAATGCAGGAGAGTGTAGTTTTTAGTAGATTTTTCAACTAATTTCATTAGTACTTTTCATGTTGAAACTTTTCATTACTTATTCATCATTTTTAAAATAATTTTCATTTTTATAACAATTTTTTTCTACAAAATATCAATAGTTTACATCTTTGAGTAACTTGAACTATCTAATTCAAATCGAAAATCAATGTAAACCATTAACTAATTAGTTCACGATATTCAGAAAAATTGAAAATTTTATCTCTTTGGTCGAAAAAAGTTCTTGAGTGTGTGGAAATTGCACGGAAAAAAACAGATATTAAATAAGACTATCTAGATATTACTTCCCATGTGGAAAAGTTAATTGGGGCCAGATTGGGCCCCAACCAGATTGCCCAATTAATAGTTGGGCCCCAATTGGGCAGCCCAATTACTGCCCAACTGGGCTACTGTCTGGGTTGTAACGGTCAGCCCAACGAATGCCCAGATTGAGGTAAATAGCTGGGCCTTAGTTGGGCAGCCCACTTTATGCCCAATTAATAAAAAATGGTACAATTATTAGATTCATAAAGTTGAAAGTATAATAAATGATAAATATTTGTTATTATTTTTTTTTAATTTGACACTTTTTTATGATTTAAGAGCGTTTAGCATCCTGTTATTCCTTTTGACCTCCATCCCAGTCTCATCCAACAGTCAGCTCAGTCCTAAAAGCATCTGACGTGGTGTTTTCTGCATTTTTGGTTTAGTACAAATTCTCAACTGAGAATGAGAAAGAACACAAGGCAATGACTTATTTTGTTTATTTTTACTATAAAAAACGAAAGAACTTTGTGAAAATAGTCTGATTTTACGGAAGCTTGAACGGACTCGACTGCAAGAAAAAATGGCGTGCGCGACTGCTTTAGTGCAGACGGCAGAGCCCGTCTGTGGCGTTGCGGGTCGCGCAGCCGCACACGTTAACTAAAACAGGCGGGGTTTTTAAAATTACAAAATGCTAAGTTTAAAACAAATGTTTATTCACTGTTGTTTTACTTGAAAATGTTACTGTACTCTGCTGATCTCTTCGTCGCTTTCAAGAAATTTCGATTTTAATTTAGAGCTTATATCTAATTCGAAAAGTTTCATTATTTTAAGTATATGAAAAATATAATATGTAAAATATATTATAAACTCACCGTAATGTTGATAGAGAAATTTTAGTGTATAAACAAAATTTAATGGTCAGAAGTTCTTTTTAAGAATGAGAGAAAAAAAATTTTCAGCAAATTAATATACTTCAACATTTCCAACCAAAATATAATAAACAAGGTATATTCGTAAATGATTCATTCACTATGTAAGGTTATAATGTAAGAATTATTTTCATTCATATGAATGAAATATGGGTGCTGGATTCTGCTTGAATCGCTCAATATTTTTTAACCCGTATGCGTAATTTATTATTCGCACGGCGTTTTTCATCAGAATTATCCCGATTCATATTTACTTCTAAACGGATGCAGTTTAAAATAAATTTAGCGATGTAAGTAGCAGCAGACCACAGCTGACATTTCATCTCTCTACTGCCCTCTATCGATATAACTGGGGTTACTTTTTGGGCCCAGGCAGGTTTGCTCCGATAATGCTCATTATGGGCGTTCTATGGGTAAGCCCAATTTAAGCCCAATTAAAAATAAATAAGCACTGATCGGCTTTATCAACATAAGTTTTGATAATTAAAACTTCTGAATAATTGTAAAAGCTTCAGTATTTTGATGGATTTGAATACACTTACTCATATAATTAAAATAATCTGTTAATTAATTTAGAAAGTCCACTATGAGTGTTCTATGGGTATGCCCAATGTAAGCCCAAGCAAGAAATCAAACACTGATCGGCTTTATCAACATAAGTTTTGATAATTAAAAAGTCGCAATAAATGTAAAAGTTTCAGGATTTGGATGGGATTGCATCCATGTAATCGTATAATAAACATTATCTGTTATTTAATGCATAACGTCCACTATGGGCGTTCTATGGGTATGTCCAATGTAAGCCCAATCAAGAAATCAAACACTGATCGGCTTTATTAACATAAGTTTTGATAATTAAAAAGTCGGAATAATTGGAAAACTTTCAGGATTCGGGTGGGATTGCATCCACTTACTCATATAATTAAAATAATCTGTAAATTAATTTCACTTTTTGTTATCTGGGCTAACCAGTTGGGGCCCAATTGGCGCCCAATTATAAGTTGGGCTAAGTTGGGCCGATTTCCACATGGGTTCTTAATATCTTAGCGATTTAACTATGGGACAGAAATCTAGATATTGAAGTAGAACATCCATAGATATTAAAAAGAGGATTTTACCTGACAATATCCAAGATATTAAAGGGCAGAATCTAAGATATTTAACAAATATTTTCTAATTAGGCAAAAATTACCTGTGAAGCATGCCAATTTCTATAAAATCCAAAAGGATTTTACATCGCAGTCCTCTGTTTTTGATGTCTGAATCATCGAGTATTGATAATAATATGCTGTTCATGGCTAACATAAGTACATAAGTGATGCCTGTAGCTTCAAGTCCTAATTTTCTTTAGAAAATTATGATATCCATGTCCAAAAACACTTAATTCATTTTCCGCCAAAATTTTTAACGCAATATATAACCGAAAAACCACAACACACACGACGATTGCTCAAGTTACGGACAAAGCGGTGTTAAAGTCTTTTGACGCCACGCCACACGTCAACGACATTGCTCCGATAAAATTACGCTTTTTTAATATCTCAGATATTAAGGGTTAATGTCACACATTTTATTCTTTCAATATAAACAGAAATTGCCCTTTAATATATTGCATATTGAATAGAAGATATTAGATATTATACCGTAATATCTATATATATTATGGTTAAACATCAAAGTTTTTGATCTCTACTTTTCAATATCAATTTTTCTCCGTGTGTTTAGACAACAATAAGTAAATAATGAAAAGTGTCAGTATAAAAGAAACTAATGAACTTTGTTGAACAATTTGCAGAAAAACTACACTAATCTTCTTATTATTACTATCCTGCGAACAAAATATTAATAATAATCATTTTTGGACAAGTTTACATACGACACGAAACATTCATGAAGTGAACGACAGATGTCGACAGAATTTTTCACAAAATTGACTATATAAGCTTCATCAAGTGACCGATAGAGGTATGGCGTTTTCCTGCACTCGGACAAGAAATTTACCATCTTGGAGGTTTCAGTCTAGCGCTAAATAGTTTTTTTTAAGGATATTATCTACTACGATGATTTGAAACTTATTTAATATTAGTGAAAGAAATTTTGTTTAAATAAATATTTGACCTTCAAAAATGCAAGTCAAAAATAAATTTCACTTTTTTCGAATTTTGGTTTTTTTACTTAAAAAACCTTTTGGTAAAAAACTGGTCTAACAATTATTAGTTTATAAAAGTGAACGTTAACTACACTTGTGTGCCCTATGACGTCGATGTTTGTCCACCTAAAAGATTATTTTCATAAACAAATAATTGTCAGGCCACTTTTTTATCATAAGGTTCTCTAGAAGAAAAAACCTCAGCTTTCTTTTAAGCCTAAATTAAAACAAAAAAAAAGGTCGAAA
The DNA here is from genome assembly GCA_932195095.1 of Andricus curvator. NCBI lineage: Eukaryota > Metazoa > Arthropoda > Insecta > Hymenoptera > Cynipidae > Andricus > Andricus curvator. The sequence continues at coordinate 24,460 of CAKNYM010051487.1, forward strand.
TTCGAAAAAAGTGAAATTTATTTTTGAACTTCATTCTTGCAGGTCAAATATATATTTAAAAAAAAATTCTTATGTTTAGTTAAAAAATTATAACACTTATTTCACGGCTAGAGATATAACATTTTGAGTGCTTTTTAGACAAAGAAATCTTAATTCCTCATTTAGAGTTGATAATTTTTAACCGAATATCCTTAAGAATTAAAACATTTATTACAGAAAAATTTAGACAATTAGAGGATAATTTAACTCTAAACAATTCAGGTGAAATAACATAAAAACTTTTTAATGCATCAGAGGAAGAAGGAAAATGGGAAGTATATAATATTTTTATATCCTTTAGAGGCCTCAAAAGTAAACATAAATCGATTTGGATGGACATCGGCAGTGAATTTGCAAAATCGCGACAGGCTGGTAGCTGGTATTTTGGGGTCGATGGAATAGAAGGACACCGGCTACCGTCGTTTGTCATCCGCTTCGCTCTTACAGCTATTCGTATTTTCAGGGCATAACGAAAACAGCCCGGCATTGTCGCGATGTACAAAAGCTACAAAGAAAATGTGTGAATCAGCAGTAATGGAGATAATGCAAAACTCTGGCCAAGGGAAAAATAAAGCTCGCGTGCGAGGCAAACCCCTCTTTCCAAGGCTGTCGATGTTCAATCATGGTAGTCCAAACTGCTTGAAGTTCAATCTTTATTCATCTTCTCACATGCAAGAATCTCAAAATTAAAAGAGCCTTACAAACATTTAAAAAAAGGGGATGATGAAAAAATCATTTACTGATATATAATTCCATCGAAATTTATACTTTAAAGCACTTGAAATCATAGTTTTTAATAGAAAAATTTATTTACGAATGACTAAAATTGTTCGAAATACGTGACGAAGCCAAGCCAACTTGAATTACATAGCATAAGTCAAGCAGATTGATGTTTACTCAACGAAATAGTATCAACATTAAAAAAAAATTTGTAACACTTGTAATAACTTTAAAATCTCCTTACAATATCTAGAAATCACGTGCAATTGAAATTTTTCCCGTTTTTACATTGATCAAGAGAGTGAACATAACTGAAGTTCAAAATGAGTTTATAAGAAGATGATCTGAAACAAAATTGAATCCCTTGTTTTCTCTGTGTTTTTTTGAATTCAAATATAAATTGTTTAAAGTTCATACGCTGCGAATTGTATTGTTTCCAGCTTGAAATTGTACAATATTACACTAAATCTCAAGGTAGCAAATATTGATTCAAGAGTAAACCAAATTGTTGCACAATTTTATTTATTATTATTATAAAGCCAGGCGTATGCACGAGGGTAGTGTTGCAATATATGACTCAGTACTTGCACCCACTGTGATGTACGGTAGAGAGACCTGGACCTAACAAAAAAAGGATAGGAGTAAAATTAACGCAGTTGGTATGCAATTCCTGCGCAAGGTATGCGGTGAAACGCTACTGGACGAGGTCAGTAATGAAAAGATTCTCAAAGAATGTGGTGCAGAGGAAACACTGTTTGACAAGTGTGAAAGTAATTTGTCGACATAGTTTGGGCATGATGTGGGAATGAGAGAATAATGACTGACGAAACAAGTATGTTTAGGTAAAGTAAATGGTATCGGACCCAGAGGCAGACCGAGGGAAGAAGAGTGGGTGTGTGTGTGCGATTACTTAGTGGATGTGATTAGAGTGATGAGTATGTATCTTACTATGCGATCATCGGCAAGCTTGCTTATTCTTGTGTGATCTATGACACAATGACACATGATGACTTTATAAAGCTCTTTTCCTGGGGTGATTGGTAGAGAGATTGATAAGCGACCTGGGTCGGAGGAATGTTGTGAAACGAACGTGTTGTTTAAATAAGCAACACGGGAATTTTAGAATAATCTAAGAATCTGTACCTCCCTCCCTCACTTTTCTCATGCGAACTCCTTGATCCCCGACAATATACCGAGGCTAGAACCAAGTGAGTCACGCTTCCCCGAAAGGGATGCGGCCTTGCTGTCAGCCACGTTGCATTGGGCTTACTCCCCAATACAACGAATTATGCGGTTACGTCACCAGTATCGCGCAGTTCTACCCAAAATAGGCCTCTCTGGGATGGAGGCCATGGTTCAGTTCGGAGTGCCAATAGGACCGAACCCAGGCGATGACCAGGCAATAGCCCTGGACAAACCCGAGAACATAGTTTTAAATGGTAGGACCAACTTAGGAGGGGCATCCTTACCTTTTGGCAAGGAAGCTCACCGGCGCGAAGAGGATACATGTAGAGGTTACATGAACGTTGGGTCAATATGCACCTGAAATATGCTCATACAAGGACTCAGTATTTAAGAGATCAGGTATCCTTTTTACGCGGAAAGGGATATGAAGCTCTTAATCGAGAAGAAGAGCAACATTCTCCAGCGAACATACCACCCGTTCCAGCAAGACCACCTTTGCAGATAGTCCATAATGCCAACATGAGAACTAGGTAGGGCTTTAGCTTTCCTCTCATTACCTTGACGCTATATGTATACGCATATATATATATATATATATATCTGTCAGTAGCGATGCTATAGCATCGCTACTGACAGGATTTTCCATGCTAGACAGGCAGACAACGAAGAGGAAGGGGACTAAGCGGGGCACCAAAAACCCATTTACCATTGAGAATGTCATGAATCTATATCGTCATTGGTTGCTTCCCAAGGATCGTCAGGCGCCCCTGATACCGCTGCTGGATGTGGCAGCATGCAAGGCGGAACATCGACAAGAAGTGGTAAGCAGCAGAACACCAGCAGCGTCTGCGGAGGATGTTTCGGTTGGGAGCCCCCAGCCGACCACTTCCACAGGAATGCCAAAAATTTGTAGCGAATTTCCCAAAAATAAAAACAGTAACTGAAGACGACTTTGAACAACGAAGGCGTCAAATTATAGACGAGAATCTCCTCCATAGAAAACCGATCAAGCGAATAAGATCTAAGATTGAGACTGCATTCAGCCCGCGATTCTAGAGTGCGCAGGCCAAAAAGAGGATCAAGTGGACGCCGGAAATGAATGGAGACGTGATCAGATGTCACTTTTGGGCAAAGGCCCTGGGAGAACCCGTGAGGGGAGAACAACGTAGTCTTTTGTGGGTCTTTATCCCGAGCTGACTCACAGAGTAACTGAACAACATCTGGCTGTTCAGTTAAGATCCATTAGGCGGCGCCACCTCATATCCGAGGTCGAAATAAGTAACATTGAAAAACAGGTTCAACAACAACAAGCATCATCGCGCCCAGCAGTTGTGGTGGGAGAGGAGGTTCATATGCCCGTGATACGAAACGCTATGGACGTACGGGAGCTAGATCTGGGGGATGTAGCAGGGCAACTGTCTCATGGTCGACATTCGTTAGGCTTACATCCGCCATAGCCTGCACCTGTTCCTGTTCAAGTAATTGAAGAGCTCAATGAGGAAAGCCTGCGTCTCCTGGTATGGTTCACTGATGCCATCCTAGAAATCGAAGATCAGGAACCATCTGTGAGGAACGGTCTGCCGGGAGTCAACAAAGACCTTCTCCCGTTAGTTGGCAGCTTGAAAATTGAGATACTGCCTCTGTTCTTGCAGCAGAATATGAGCTTACTGCAGGTGCAGACTCTTGCCTATTGCGCTGCGGTCGCTTGTGCCAGGATGATGAGCATAAAACTCAGAGTCCGGGCTACTAACTACTACGCCCCAAGAAAGATGTCAGACCCTCCATGGAAGTTTTGACTTCAAGGTGAGATTAGTAAAATAAGAGCAAAAATGGGACGGTTACAGCAATTTGGACAGGGCAATCGGTCCCAGAGACTGACTCGCCAAGTGGAGGAGATCCTTCGCCCACATAACATCAGTTCAAGAGCATCTACGAACCTGGAAGAAGTGATTGACTATCTTAAACAGAGGCTCATGGTCTTGTCAGTGAGACCGAGGAAATGGCCAGATATTGGTCGAGCATCTGGAGTACTCATAGGTCAAGTCAACTGGACACGACCTGGCTCCGTCTAGAAAAGGACAGAGTTGCACGGTAGCCTGGAATGAATAATCTATCCATCTCAGACTCCGACGTAACTCGCATCCTAAACAGGGCTGGAACTGGAAAGCACCGGGTGTGGATGGGGTGCAGGTACAAATATCTAGAGGCTTTGAACCCTGCCCTTGCTGGAGCCCTTCAAAACATCTTGGAGAACCCAGATCTCTTGCCCTCTTTCATGATATGAGGTAATGACGTATATGACAACGAAGAAGGTACATGCTGGTATTCCTAGTGATTACAGACCAATCACCTGTCTCTCGACCCTCTATAAGTGTCTCACGGCTATCATTTTTGGCTTCGTCTATAAATATTGTGTGGAGAACAAAGTCCTTTCCGAAGAAAAAAAAGATTTCTGTCGAGGCTCCCGTGGTTGCAAGGGCCAAGTCACGATTGACAGTATGGTTGTGTTGCATGCGAAACACCACTAACGCAATTTGCACATGGCCTACAATCCTACATTGACTACCAACAAGAAACAGGCGTTTCCCTCAATATCCCACGATTATTTACTGGAGGTTCTCAAGACATATACGACCTGTCCTCGCGTCATCCAATTTCTGGATCACGCTATGCGCACATGATGCGCAAGGATTAAATGTTTTAGTTGTGGGGTGATGAAGAATACCCGGTCGTTGCCCATTAAACAAGGAATCTTCCAAGGTGATTCACTCAGCGCACTATGGTTTTGTTTAGCATTGAACCCGCTGAGCTGGACACTCAAAACCACGAAACTAAACGAAACTAAACACACGAAACTAAACAGCCTACTTAACATCTTGATGCAGTTCTCCTATGACATCAGGATGTCTCTAGGCTTGGACAAATCAAACAGGTACCTTGGCATATTGCAGGCGATCTAGTCTGATTCTGGCGTATGGCCTCAATGCGAAGAACATCACAAAGGCAATTAACACCAATACGATTCCTCTCCTTACATACTCCTTCGGTTCGGTCTCCTGGCCCATGACTGACCTCGAGAGACTTAACAGAATCATCCGCGTGACCATTCTGAGCACCGAATGCACGTTCATAATGCATCATTCATAATGCATCGATTATGTGGCTCTTAGGTTACGCAATTGCGCGAATATTTCCAAAACAGGACTAACAACTAACTCTGCGTCTGCATATGTAGAGTTAACCTATATACCCTCTTAAAACGTGTAGCTGATGATTTCAAGACCACCGGACAGAGTAATCAGGACGAGGAATTACCAAAAACACATCCTCAGTATGGCGGCAGTGATTGACAGATGCCGCCTCTGTGGAGATCCCAATGAGAACATTGAGCACATCATTGATAGCTGTACGATGTTGCTGACACCATTCACCAACAAATTGCCTGAACACTGGCTTACTAGAGAGATTTGAGCCTTACTACAAATATAGCCCACTTAAAGTACTCGAGAACGAATGCCATCTCCTTTAATGGGACAAGACTATTCTGACTGATCACCTAGTCAGACACAATCGTCCAGATATCCTATGTTTAGATAAACGTGCTTAACCAGTAAGAATGATAGACATAAGCGTTCCCCTAAACAATAACATTAGGCTTCGATACACTGAGAGGGTGCAGAAGTTTACCATCCACTCGGACTGCGATAATCACTTTTTTAATTTTTTACTTTTAATTTTTAACCTTTTTTTGTATATGTGTATGACTGTTTCTCCGTGTGCGTGTCTGAAGTTGTGTTCATTTCTCGCCGTCTAATGTAAAGAAAATTAATATTTTGAATCGTTGATCTCAGTCGTTGGCCTTGGAACAAACGTTTGTAAGAAAGATGGATGCCTATAAATGGGCTCTCCAGTATGAATGTTGGATCCCTATAGGGCTTTCCAGGATGAATGTTTGGATCCCTATGAACGGGCTCTCCAGTATGAATTTTGGATCCCTATAAACGGGCTCTCCAAGATGAATGTTGGATCCCTTTAAATAGAATATAAAGTTCCAAAACAAGGACCGACACCAGCGAATCTTCTAAGCACTTGCCGCGTTTCGCGACCACGCTTAGTAGTGAAGTACCAGGGCATGAGTACCTGTGGGTGGAAGGTGAGCCAAATAATAATAATAAATAAGGAACAGTTTGTACGAAGTCTCTCGCGTAAATTTCCCGCTCTTCCTTACCTTCTGGGATAGAAGGAGCAGGAATGAATGACGTACACGTTCCAGTTGCGTCGGGATTGGTTGCTTTAAGGAACCATGATCGTAGCTTCCGGAGCCTACAACTTCTCAAGTAAAAAAGACGGTAGTTCAGAGTTTACGGTAGCTCTAAGAAAGCATCCAGAGACGACTGTTGTAACCTTCAATGCTCGCGGCCACTGTGTAAAGATAAAAGCGGTAAAAGTCGAAAGCGAACTACGCCACGCTCCTAATTTTCTACCTACAGCATCATCGCAAAAGATTTCAAACATCGTATTAAATTAATTTATAACATTCTCACCTCATGAGGCATTTGACTTAGTCCATGACTGATGATGAAAACCCGGGTTCACCCGAGAACACGTTAAAAAAAATATATAATAATAATATCAAGTGTTGTATGGAAATAAATAAAACAATATTCCCTATATAACACTAAATGTTTTTAAAAAAATTTCTTTGTCACACAAACATTGAATTTCCTTAATATAGGTATTAATTAAAATTCACCTGTTCAAAACATTTTTACTATACAGTTCAGAATCACTTAACAGTTTTTAACAAACTGAACATAAATAAAGACTGAATACAATCAATTATATCTCTGGATCAAATCCATTTAAAATCAGGCAGGTTCTACACTTCTCGCAGAATCTGTCAGCGACGAAATTTATCGTTTTTTACAGAAAATTAAACCCCACCCAGAATTTCAATATTTTCTAAAATATATCCTGTTGGTTCCAGGAAGTTGTGAATATTCCAGAATTTGGAAGTGGAACTAGGTGAAGCAGGAGATGTAACTACAGGTGATTATAGGTAAGCTATAGGTAAATATGCTTCAATTAGAAATACATTTTTTAAACTTTGAATTTTAAATTTTTACATGTTATAGATACGTTTTAAATTAAAAACTGAGACATTTCAAAATACTAAAAATGTTGAACTCTTTTTCAATTCCAATTTTACATGGTTTAAAATGATAATCTCTTCAATTTTGAGGTCTTCCAATTTGTAATAAACTGTTCATTTTTCAAGGCTTAAAACAAAAGTTTCAAACGATTTTAAAACTAATTTGAAAAAAAAGTTTTTCTTATATTATTTCCCATTTGTCCCTTTCTATCTTGAAACTTTTATTTTCTCAACTTTGAGGGATAAAATTCCACCCTCAATTTTTCAGAAGCTTTCACTTAAAACTTATTCACTCTCTTATACATAATACATTTGTATTCAACTAATTCCTTGAAATAAAAATATGCTACGTTTCAGAAACTGCTTTTGCAATCATTTTTAATGTTAATCGTTCATACTGACTTGAAATTTTTTGCATTCACTAATTAACTTTATATTGAACTATTTATTTTTTTATTAAACATTTTGAATAAAGTGACGTTAGCAAAATAGGTATTATCTGAAAAAATTATTAAGAGAATGTCAGGTGCTATTTGTGTATAGAGTGGATAGGATCTATGTCTCTATGCAGCTTTGAAAGCTTTGTCGGTGTATCAAGATTAGCGAGCGATCGAAAGAGGTTTCGTTATTGTGTTGTGTAGGCTGCTTCTAAGTCCTGGGGTTGTGTAGGCCGCAAATTGAATAAAATAACGATCCAACACCATACCACGTGTGTTATCTCGATGCCACAGATTGGGGCGGACTATACCACCTCTTTTCTCTCTTCCGATCTTATCACTATATCCAAATACTAGATCCACCCACGTTTCCAATTCAAACCAAAATCTAAATTGCAGAAATTTCTTCTATTTTTGACCAATTTCTCATGCTGATAATAATCTAAATACATCTAAATATTTGTATTTTAAAAACCTTTTAGAGTAAACTGATATTATTCGCGACCCTAGAACCATGGGTTGCTGACTTCGATTTTGCCAACTTTAAAGGAGAGCCTTTCAAAACTGTGTGGTGCATGTAAAATTTTACTGTTATTAAGATCAAATTTTTTTAATCTGTTTTCGGCAAGAATAATCAAAACACTGTTTTATGGCAAATTGCATGGCCTTAGCACCTTGAGGCTCTGTAAGATCAATATGAAGTTGGTTTTATCTTCAATTGCCTTGTATGAAAAATAAATTTCAATGTTTACAACGTTGCTATACAATAACCTTTCATCATTTTGATGTTAGAAGCCGTCTTGAATTTGACAAATTTTCATTGCGTGTCCTCATTATTTTATAAATTTTACCTATTTAGACATGGTATTTTACAAAAAGATAAAATTATTTTGTATAATTTATTATTATTATTATTTTAGTAAAAAAAGTGAGATAATACCCTATGGTTTCAGGGTCACGAATTGTGTTTCTATAATATTAGCTTTTCAATGAAAGGTGGAATGATATTACCAAAGGAAGTTTAGCTCGAATATCTTTCATCACAAAAGACTTTAGACACTGTTCAGCTTTGTAATAATAATCGTTACGTTGTCTATGAAATTAAACTTTTGGAGTGATTAAACTACCCCCTTTAAGGCTTCGCGGGTTTAACCTCTTTGCAGCTCGTTCGTCCCTTACTCGTTAAATTTCCTACGCGTCATTCTTCCGGCGACATTTTTTCTGTCCTGGGAATAATGACTTGAACATTTTGGAATTGACGGCTTTTCTAAGCAATATTTTGGAGATTTACTTATCTTAAAATTTACATTGTGAAAATTATTATAGTGTGACTCCTTGCACAATTTTTGTGCTACCATGAAACTTATCAAAAACTTTCCGTATATACTCATCAATTTTTTCTAATATTGGAAAACATTCTGGGAACATTGTGACGTTATATATTATATACTAGCAAATACTAGCCTCCAAAAACAAAAACAATTTTCTGCTCATTTCCTGGTTACGAAATATTTTTCCAAGTCATAAAAATTAAAAAAACAAAACGTTCATACCTGCAGAAATGTTCAGTTTAAATATTGACTACTTAACTACAAAGCAAAAGCATTTTGATGTAATTTCACGAGATTTAAATGGATTTTATAATATTTTACTGTACTTCAAAGAATTTATTCAGAATAATTAAGGAATTTCAAAGAATTTCAAATATTTTAAAGATTTTAGGACATTTTAAAAGATTCCAAGGAATTTTCAAGAGCCTTACAAAATTTCAAGGGATTTCAATGATGTTAAGGGATTCAAAAATATTTCATGCAGGTTTGAATAATTTTGTAGAATTTCGGAAGATTTTGAGGGATATTATAGGACCAATAGGGTTTAAGGATATTTTAAAAGATGCCTAGGGATTTTATTTTATCTTAATGGATTTCAAAGAATTTATTCACAAGAATTGGCAGATTTCAAGAGATTTTTAATTATTTGTGGGTATTTCCAAAGATTTTTTAAAGAATTTGATAGATTTTATGATATTTTAGAAGATTCCAAGAGATTTACAATAGATTTCAAAAGTTTGAAAGGAATTTGAAGGGAGTTCACAGTATTTTAAAGATGTATGGATATTTCAAAAGATTCCAAGAAATTTTTAATATATTTCAAGAATTTGAACGGATTTCAAGAGTTTGAAGACTTTAAGGTATTTAAAAAGATTCCAAGGAATTTTCATGTGCTCCATCAAATTTCAAAGCATTTCAAAAGATTTCCAAGTATTTGAAATATTTTTGGATATTTCCAAGGATTGTCAGGATTTTTTAAGAGATTGAACAATTTTGAAGGAATTTCCATGGATTTTAATGATTTTAGGGAATCAAACAAAATTGAATGTGGTTTTATAGAATTTCCTAGAATTTCGGAAGGTTTAGATTTTAACGCCTTTTATCAGATTTCCTAGGATTTCAATGATTTTAAGGAATTTCAAAAACTCTTAAGGTATTTCAATACATTTTTCAGGATTTCAAGAAATATCAGATTTCATGGAATTTCGATGGGTTTTCAAGTTATTTTATTGGATTTCATGAAATTGTAAAGATTTGAAATGAAATACCTCAAGATTGAAGAAATTTTAATAGTATTTATAAGATTTAAAAGACTTTAAAAAGATTCAAAAGTTTAATTTTAATATATTTTTTTTATTTCAAGGAAATAATTTTCTTAATTGATATTAAAAGTGTCATAAATCGTTGAAAATGTTAATATGCACACAATACCTACGGAATGCTTGTTTAAATGTAATGCCAGTATACATTTAATAATTCTAAAAAAGCATTAAGAACTGTACATTTTAAATTAGTTTTATCTAGTTAATAACACTAATATAACAAACTATACATTAACAAAATAGTAACGTTCCTGATTGAGCATTTAAAAATTAAGAAACTTCAAAAGAAATATTTGCGAATTTAAACTTTTAAAGTTAAACAACTTTAGTTTCAATGCCTCAAAAATTAAACTATTTTAGAATTGCGCATATCAAAATATAATTTTGAATTTAAATTATCGAAATTTTAAAGACTGATTTAGAATTTTATATTAAAAAAATGAGATATATATACCAAAAAAATCGCTGTCATTTTGACCGGTCAAAATTGAAGAATTTTAAATATTGTGAACCTTCAAAACTTAATTATTCTAAATACGTTAAAAATTATATGATTTTCAATTAACTTTTTTTTTAAATAGTCAATATAAACGTTAAGCCTTTAAGTGAAGCAATTCCAAACGTCGCTTAAAAGTGAAGAGTTCTTAAATTAGGATCGTGACAGTAAGTCGTTAAAAATTAATAATTTTCCAATTGTGCATCAAGCTTTTTAAATTTCATTATATTAATCTAAAGTGCAGAAGTAATAACTTGAAAATCAATTATGAAGCATTTCCATGGAAGCGGAATAACTTCATGCTACTCCAAGTCAAAGATGATGCCAAACTGACGTATGTCACATTGACAGGCCAGAAAAATCTTGCGAGCTGCGAGACAAGAACACGCGAAAAGCAAGCGGAAACATAGAAGCTTCCATGTGGACAAAGTGAATGAATGAATTTGAAGATCATTATTTATACTTTGTTACACAAGGTTATTCTTACAACTTATATTAGCTCCCATATTAGTCAAAAGGTATTATTTCCGAAAATAGGAATATTCTTTAAGTGGAAGACAAAATTGACAATCCATTGACATGAGGGCGATAGGAATAATGATGGAACATACATCAGACAGCGATATCGACCGTCTCCTTTTATCCAATGACAACCGATCTGATCAGTCAGTATACCCAGTGTAGTGCGCACTATAGTGACTATAGCTCGTTTAAATTAACCCGGTCCTTCTATCAGCTGGTCACGTGCCCAATCCCCTAACTCCCTTGATCGATCCCCACCCCCTTGCCCTTTTAATCCCTGTCACACTCCTTTAAGGATGAATCACTAGGGAGTGACATTAGCCTACCCGTAAGTCAAGGATTTTTGTCAACAAAATTGATTTACTCAAGACAACTTAATACGAATCAAGTAAGACAGATCTATGTCCAGAAACTTATTTTGTATTGGGTAATCGGTACAATGATTGTCCACTTAAAGAAAATGCCATTCAGAACGAGGTGAATAAATTATTGACAGGTTATAGAAGGCTTGGGTATCAAAGTAATTTTTTTGCTTTTAGGTTGCGAGTACAAAATGGTAAGTGCTAACAACCAAAAAACTTTTAAATAAAGAAGCAAGTTCATGTCTTTTACCAACAAAACCAGATAAAATTATTCGCAGACATTTTTGTTCGTATTACCTTCGTATTCACTTCGTATATAATAAAATTGCAACATGTCAAAAAAGTATCAGGATAAATGCAGCTAATATCCGCTAATCCGCTCATTGTTTGTAATACAAAGTGACAAACAATTATTTACATAGTATCTGAAAAGTTCAAACAATTTTTGATGGCTTTTTTCAAATATATTAGTCATTTGTTTTTCAGATAGTGTAGCCAATCATTATTTTTGCGCTTTATTCACGATGACAATGAATCTGAGACTCAAAAAATATCAAATTTGGACAAGCAAATGGGGAAAACATCTTGACTTCTGACGGGGTTTTGAAACTTTTCAATCTTTCATTTTTATTGTCTTGATAAATGTGTTGGATGAACATCGAAACTTTTGTAAATTTTTATCAACATCTTTCGTATGAAGATAAAGAAAATAGAACTAAAGAAAGAAAAGAGAGAGAGAAAAGAAGAAAGGGAATATGAAGCTCGCCATCCTTTTTTCTTTTTATTTTCTTTTTCTTTATTTAAGTAATATTATAGTTTCTTTATCAATTCCCTATTTTGCAGGAAAATTAAAGAAAAATTAATACACTCCTATCAGGCCTGGCGAGAGGGGGGGGGGGATAACAGGGAGATTCTCCCTCGGTCCAGAGATTGCATCACCCTGGATTCTAAATTTTCAAAATTACATATAGGAGCCCGTCATTCCCACCCCCAGGCCCGGTTTTCCTCTCCACGGGCCTGACTCCTATATTTGAGAAAAATTATTTTGTTATGTAATTTATAATTGGTGAAAAAGTTCCACTAAAACAAAAGGTGAAAATTGATGATAATTCAAAAATATTACAATACAATAATTTTTATCCACCTTTGGAAGTTTAAATAGGGGAGAGGCGGAACGTTTGGGATTGAGACAGCAGTACGTTTTGAATAAAATAAATTTTTACATATTATATCAATTAGGAAACTTTTGTTTACTTGTTAAACATATTTCCTTGGAGTTAAAAAAATATTTGTATCCAATAAACTCAAGTTTATACATGATTTGATATTTTTGAATTGACCTTATTCCAAATACACTGCTGTCTCAAATATACTGCTGCCCCAAACGTCCTGTTTCACTCGTATTATTAATTCTAAATTGTCTAAAATTTTGGGTAAAATGTGCTTTAGAAAATATTGACAAATTATAAACTGCTATTTCTAACCTAATTATTTTTTCATTCATTCAATCTTTTTCTAATGTTTACCATTCATTTTAATATACTGAAAGCTTTAAATTATTAATTAGTTAAATAGAAGCTAGTTCCATAAAATTCACGAAATGATTTTAACATTCTCAAATGTAAGATATACAAGTAAGATTTATTGCTAAATTTGTCCCTTCGGATGAAATATAGGTAAATTAATAAGTATGATATGTAATTTTAAAATGTATGACATGTCAGTGGAATTTAGAGGGGAAAGGAGGGAGAAAAAGACGGTCCCTGGACTCAGGAATGCAGAAGTACAATGCAGCAGGTCCTCAACCAACACCTTCTTCAGTATTAATATAATATATGTGAAAGTGGCCATATATGGCTCGCAAGAGATTCAAACCATCCTCCTCTGAGACTTTGGAATTTGATTCGAGGACTATTATCATTGCCTTCGGAACACTCAATCGATTCAATCAGAAATAGCTAATTTTAAACGAATGTCACATATAACCATTCCCGCGAAATTAAAAAATTTAAATTATTTTCATTAATTTACAGTTATATGTATACCTGTAATGACTAATAAATACTAGCACTTATTATACAATTAGGGAAATAGCAAATATTTTTTTATAAAGTGGCTTCTACAGTTTTACCATAAAATGATAATAAGCGAGCAACAATTTATAAGAAAGTAATAAATATTAGATTCTTTTATGAATAATTAAATTCCGAAATGCTAATATTGTGGAATTTCAGATAGTATCATTTACATTTCAGTCTTTAATATTTCATAAGGATCTGGAAAAATAGTTCTAAATGAAAAAAATATTTAATATATGGAAAAATAGAACTATGCAAGGTCCAACATTTATAACAATAAATTCTCGATGCTTTTATATCAAATTCATTGTACAATGCACATTGCACATACTCTCCACAGTTAAAGTTGTAAAGTTTTATCAAGTTTAATGTCTTATTAAATTTGATGAAATTTGTTACTCAATCTTTTTATTCAATAGTATATTATTTGATGGAATTTTACGTTTTAATAACAATATATATTTTGAAGTAGAAGGAATGTTTGAGATATATGTAAGAGGTGTGATGTTTATGGAGACCTGTAATAATAATGATTGCACCTTGATACGATAACGCGTCTTCTGGATTGTTGGACGGCAAGAAACGAGAGTTCGCCTCCACTCCCCAGGTCCAGAACTCCAGACCACACGAGTTATGAGTTATGGAGCTAGTTGAGAAAGGCATCCACGTATGAGCATCCAACTGGGCAGCGGGAGGCCAAGACCAGGTGTACGGGCGTGAATGGAACCGCGGCTAATTTACATACCGAAACTGCCAGAGCCTTTGCCGGTTTGCCTCAGTAACAGAGATTCGTATTATTGTCGTTAAGATGTGGGCTAAGTAATTGTATGTACTTACACTACGGTCGCAAATTATCTACACGGATAGGGCGAGCAGTACTAAAAATCACTGATGACTTTGAAACACGACAACTCGGTCAGAAATAGAACAAGGCATTTTTTTTATAAAACCGTTTAAAACTTATGAAATTTCATGTCAAATGATCCCTAGCAAAGATACGTCTGCTTTTTGGAAGAGCATATATCACGTGAGAAGTTTTTAAGAAAAATTATATAATTTCTCGAATTTTGTACCTCGAATTCAGCTTGTGCCATGGCCTAGGAAAGTTGCAGCAATAATCCGACATTCACAAACTGTAATCTTTAAAATCTTATCATTAATTTATGTCAAGATAACTTACAAAATCTGCACAGATTCTCGAGATATGACTAAAAATGTCCAAGCGTGTCTGCTTCGAGTTTCTTCTCTTTACGCAACCGAGGCTGGTTGACAGTTTAGAGGTCAGTATAGTGATCGCCGACTGAAACGCGACGCAAACACGCTTGGACATTTTTAGTTATATATCGGGAACGAGCGAAGGTTTCTTAAGTTTTCTTGGCTTAAATTGAAGATAATATTTTAAAGAATACGGTTTGTGAATTTCAGATTATTACTACGATTTTCCGACGTCATGGCACGAGTTCAAGTCGAGGTACAAAATTCGATAAATTCTTAAATTTTTCTTAAATACTTCTCACGTTATATATCCTCTTCAAAAAGTCAGAAATTTATTTACTAGGGGTCATTTGAGGTGGAATTTCATAAGCTTTTTGGCCGTTATAAAAATGTCTAGTTTTACTTCCGACATTCCGAGCTAGTTATCACGTAAGTCAACAATGATTTTTAGTACCGCTTGCTCTAGTCGTGTAGATAATGTCCGCCGGTAGTTTACATATCTTCAAGTCTACCTCATCATTAATAAGACTGCCTCATCCCATTCGCGACAATCTAAACATATTATATCAAATCATGTCACTAGATTTAAATTTAGACTCTGAGATAAATACGATTTTTTTATACGGAATTTTATTTTCTGGAGAGGTATATGCAGCTTTGAATGAACGTGTTTACAAAGATTTTGAGTTAAAATATCGTCTTTAAATATAAATAATTGCACAGTATAAATTTCTGAAATTGTGAAATTTGCCACTGTACATATTTGAAATTATCGTGTCTGAAATTGAACGAGTGTTTAAAGTTTTGTAAAGGAACATTATAATCTTCAGTAGCCGATCTACAACGATTACAGAAGTCGTTTTTCCCCTCGCATTTCCTTCAATAAAATGATTTTATAGTTGAACCTGAAAGAATGAACCCCTTCATTTTGTTGATTATCGAAAAATGTGCCAACGAGCTGACTTCATATTAAGAAAGAGGAGAAAAGTGAGAACAATCTTCAAAATCGTACTCGAGTCTCGACAGAAATCGCGTGTGGGTGTATGAGAGTTAACCGACGGATTAAATGCCTATAAAGGACAGCTATACGATTTCAATGGGGTCGTATATTCATGCGCAGAGATTCGTCTCCAAGTGGCGCTTGTATCCCTGGTTCGAAGCAACCATAGAAATTTCACGAATTATAGTCGAGTGGTAGGTATGCGTGATTAGCAAATCACGTGGATTGACGATGGGGTTGGGGCGTTAAAAATGCAATGCAAAAGGGAACAAATGACTTGAGTGAAGTGTTAGAACAAAAAATATTCGCTCTAGCTGTTTTCCCTTCTATAATCAACCTCTTACCTTTCTTATCTCATTGAAAAATGCTGAAAAAAGAAATTTCAGAAATTGTAAGTCCTTTTCATTACATTCTGTAAACTGCACGTAATCAATAGCTTTCTTTAGATATAAGAAACAAATTGACACATCTGTGGTTTCTTAATTTATATAGACACAACATTTTTATTTAAAAATAAAAAAAGTATCCATGGCATAAATTTCAAGCTCTTTCAATATAAGAATGCAATTTTTTATTTCAGTTGCGTATTTCTATCGAGTGAAGTGCAGTGCTATTAATAGACAGCCTATATTATTTCTTTATTTGTTTGTTTCAGAGGCTTAATTGAGTCTAATTTAATGCCTTTTATTAAGAAAAAGAAGCACATGAAAGGTTTAGGTTAGAATGAATCAACTATCAACTCGACAAATGGTTCCACTGGGTAATTGGTTTCATTACGCTATCAGTAAAAAATTTTAGTACTATTAATCATTTTTGACTAAAGACCGAATCCATGTCAAATCAGGCAGGGTTCTACACTCGAAATCGCAGAATCTCTCGGGGATGAAATATGTTGTTTTTTAAAGGAAATTAGGCTATACGTATTTTTCCGATTGGAGAAACAAAAAAATGTCTAAAAAGCGAAAATTAAAACTCGATTTTCTCAAAAACCCGACCTATAAATTTGTTGCCAATTTTTTTTAACTTGTGCTTTGATAATGAAGATATCTTGTAAGTTTGATGCTTGCTAAATAACTCTTGTAGCCAGGATAATTCTTGTTCCTTACAATCGAAATTTCTATTTTTTTTTAAACATTGACAGTTACGAAAAAATGTTAAGATAAAAGTTTGCGCATCTAAAGAAGTTTTATAAAAAATGTATTCTGTTCCTTTGCGATATCTTTCATAGTTTATGAGAAAAATTAAAAAATTACATTGTTAGGAGGGAAAAAATTCGAGTTTTATGAAAAACAAAGCACAAAATTCAAATACTCATAACATTTTAGAATTTTTTTGCAAATCGGAAAAATATGTATCGCTTAATTTCCTCTAAAAAACAAAATATTTTGTCTCCGAGAGATTCTGTGATTTCAAGTGTAGAACCCTGCCTGATTTGAAACGGATTCGGTCTAAAACTTTAGTAAAAATGTGAAAACCGCTCAAGTAAATAATGAAATAGAACTATTATTTAGTAGACATTTTTGCTGAAAGTAAAGTAGTCGCTCACTTTTTAATAATTCCTATTTAGGAATATTCTTTCAAATTGAGATTGTCAATATTAAACTCCAATTTGAAAATTGTTCATTTGTAAATGCATCACAAATTTCAATGATTTTTTTATTTAAATTTTGAATTTCAAATTGTTTTTTTTTTTTTGGCGCCATTAAAATTCAATTTAAAAAAGGAACATTTTCACTTAAAATTTGTAGAATTTCCACATTCTTAAAAATTACGTAATTTCTCAATATATTTTCAATTTTGTAATTGTACAACTATTGGCCTTTAAATACTAGAAAATTACAAAATTTCACTTGTATGCATGCATAAAATTGCATTTTTTTACAGGAAATTACAAGTTATGAAACGTCTAGAATTAGAATGAAATTATTTTTGCCATTTCTACATACATAATGTATATCCTCGCATATTTTCTGAAACAAAACATTTTATACTACTTATTATATTATACTACTAGTTGTATTGTGTGTGTGTGTGTGTGTGTGTGTGTGTGTGTGTGTGTGTGTGTGTGAAAGTTCGCAAGGGCGAACAAAGAGAATAGAATGGAATTGAATAAAATAAGCTGTTGAAAATCAGACATTTTTAAATTATACACTTTTTTCATTTCAAACATTCAAATTTCAAATTCTTCAATTCAAATTGCTTTTATTTACAATTTACAAATTTAAACGCGCTATACACTTACATCTAAAAAAGTTCAATTCTAAAAACTTTATGTTTAAAGTTTTCAATTTTTAGGAGCTCGGGGCTTATACTGTTCAAGATTGAAGATTGAAATTCAACATTCTATTACTTTATTGGCGTACAGCCGTACAATTTCAAATTATTTAATTTCTACTATGTTTAAAAAATTTTTAATTCTTAACAGTTATTAGTTCAAGATTGTTGTACTTTACTGTAATTCATTGTATTTTCTTGTGAAAATACAATTTCCAACAAGATGATAAGAGAAACATTTATTGAAATCTTCAAAATTGAGTCATTTAAAGTACGAAATGGTTAAAATGGCTATATATGTATACTTATTGTTGAAAAATTGAAAATAATAAAAATTTAATCACGTCCTTATTTTTGCAACCTGTGCGAATTTTATAATTATATATACAGACCCCCTGGGGAAGTGGAGGAGAGATACGAGGCAGTAAAGGATCCGGTAGGAGGTGGCCAAGACTCCGGGCTACCTTCTCATTAAATCCATTATACGGAGTGAGCAGCGATGAATTCGGGATGTGGGCCCGTCATCGCTAGACAGATCGTTTAGTTGGAATCTAAATCATTTCCAGCATCCACCAAGTCCACGTTGTCTGGAATCAAGCCCTCACGACTTCATTAGCACCTTGCGATGCCCGCTGGCTTTGGAATGCGACCTCAAGATTTCAGACATCCTGCTCCCAAATATTTAATGTAGTCCACCTATTTATGTAGATTTCTCCTATAATCGATCTTAATGATAAGTAATATCCAAAATTTCCTCAAAACATTATTCGAAAAAATGACTTTCCTAAAAAACAGTAGTATATTTTGTATTAAGAGTGTAAAATTGGCAATTTCTACGATTGCGTCAAATCACCCGAGTGGGTACTGTCAATCGTACACCCATGATACACAAGATATTTTCTGTTCAACCTGCACGATAAGTGACACAACACTATTCATGTCCGTCAAGCGGGCGTAAATTCGCTTTTTTTGCACCCGGTACATCACTGGGCGGAAAAGCGCAACTTTGCACCTGCTTCACAGACGTGACGCTTCACGGAGAAAAATATATATCAAAACAAAATATCTAGTTATTACCGGGTAATATCTCAGCGATTTAACTATGGGGCACAAATCTAGATATTGAAGCAGAGCATCTGTAGATATTAAAAAGAAGATTCTAACTGACAATATCCACGATATTGAACAACAGAATCTAAGATACTCGAAAAATATTTGTTTAATGTGCAAAAATTACCGGTAAAGCATACCAATTTCTATCAAATCCTTTCGGATTTTACATCATAGTCCGCTATTTATTGTTTCCAATTCTCGAGCATTCGCCTTTTTTTTCTAATTATTCGATTTTCGTGAAGAACAGACACCACGCTAACATATAACTGACGCTTAACACTAAGTCTTTATTTTCTTGAAAAAGTAATAATATAATATCGAAAAACACCGAACCTATTTTCCACCAAAACGTTTAGCACAATATATATCCGAAAAACCACAACACACACGACGAGTGCTCGAGATTTGGACATAGTGGGGTTAAAATCCTTTGTCCGCACGCCACACGTTAACGACATTGCTCCCATAAAATTTCACTTTTTGAATATCTTAGATATGAACGGTTAATATCACGCAATTTATACTTGAAATATAAGCAGATATTGCCCTTCAATATCTTGTATATTAAGTAGAAGATATTAGATATTATGCCGTAATATCTATATATAATGGCTGAATATCAAGATTTTTATTATCTACTTTTCAATATCTATTTTTCTCCGTGTTATTAAGCAGGTTAAACAAGAAAAGACTTTTTCACATCTAAGGATCCATCAACAAATTCATAGAATGTCTTTGGTTCAATATGTTCTTTCTTTCTAATGTTGGCTAGCAATATAATATTACAGTAAGACGAGGGGTCTCATGAATTTTATCAATAACCGATCTTGGGCTAAGCACATATGGCATTACTGCAGGTTGTTTGCAAAATAATTATTTTGAGTAGCAGGTGCTTGATGGTGTTAGCTATCGGTGTTCCAATGTTTATACAAGTCAATCCCTACCAAGCCACATTGCTAGATAAACACGGTCTCGCGACTGCTCGGTATTCTGTCTCACCCGTTAAAATACATGCCAGTCATAACGTTCATAAGGCCTCATAATCATGCACTAGGCTTAAGCTTAGCTTAGACTATCGTGTGATCGAAAACACGTGCTTAACAATTATAATTACTAGTCCAATATTTCACTTGTCGATCAAAAATCTACTTTTGTTTCTTATCTATTTGAATACTTCCTCTGTCCAAGTAAAAAGTGACTGCTCATTTTTCCGGTATCGATTTTGTGGACGGTTTCAAATTCCTGGGTTTTCCGATTTCTCCAGATTGAATTTAATTTCTTTATTTTCTAGTCAATCAAAAATCCTTTATTTAGAGGTTCATATCATTCATAATTTAGAATGTGTACACTTTTACAAAATTTTACAATTAATTGGCGAGATAGTAGACGCTTTTAAAGACTATTTTAAAGAATTATTAGGAGGTGAAGCTATAGGATAGGGCACCAGAACTGCGACATAGAGCATAATGCATTAGAAAACCCAATTGAGAAAGTCTGTGTTACTGAGGTTAAAAAAATATAATTAAGAATTAAAAAAACGGTAAGGCTGCTGGTGTAGACAGTATTATGCTGAAATGCTTAAATACGGTGGCGAGTACATACCTCACAGATTGTGCGAATTGATGAATTTATGTATCGAGATGAGAGAAGTCCCAGACTTCTCTGTTGTTTTTATCTCCCTCCCTTTTGTATATTAATATACAAAAGGAAGGGAGATAAAAGCAACTGCAATAATTACAGAGGTATCAGCTTATTACGTACGGTAAGTGAAATATACTAAAAAAAAAACTTATCCGCAGGGTAATGAAAATAACAGAAGATAATATATGGAAAGTCCAAAGTGGATTTATGCCAAGAAGATCATGACCGAATCAAATATTCAGCTTAAGACAGATCACAGACAAAATGTTGAGAGTAGGAAAGAAAGTTTTCTGTGCGTTTGTTGACCTAGAAAAAGCATTTGACAAGGTGGAAAGAAGAAAACTTTGGAAAGTCCTGAAAGAGTACAGAGTCAAAGGATGGCTTCTACAAGCAATACAAACAATATGTGCTGGTAGCAAAGCGAATGTAAGGGTTAATGGGAAACTGAGTGACTGGTTCGATATTATGCAGGGTGTTAGACAAGAATGCGTTATGCCCTCATGGCTATTTATTATATTCATGGACAAGTGTCTAAGAATGGCCCTCTTCGACGAAGAAGGTGTAGATCTCGAAACAGTAAGGGTACGTGGGTTAGCGTTTGCAGATGATAAGGTTGTTATGGAAAAATCAATCGAAGACTTGCAAAGAATGTTGAACAAACTGAATACAAGCATGAAGAGTATGGGTCTCAAAATTAACGTAAATGAAACAAAAATTATGGTGTTTGAAGGAAAAGGTGAGAAAACAATGTGCAACATTGTCCTAAATGACGAGAGATTAGAACAAGTTGATAAGTACGTATATCTCGGTAGCCTATTGACTAGCGGTGGCAAAATAGATGGGGAGTTAGATAGGTGCATAAACGAGGCCATGAAAGAAAAGGACAAGAGTAAAATTAACGCGATTGGCATGAAAGCTCTGCGCATAATATGCGGGAAAACAATGATGGACAAAGTCCGAAACGAGATAATCCTCCAAGAATGTGGTACAGGAGAGACACTAGTTGACACATAGGAAAGAAATCAGTTAAGATAGTTCGGACATGTTGAAAGAATGAAAGATGAACGACTGACCAAACAAGTGTATGAAGGTAAAGTAAATGGCAAAATGCCCAGAGGTAGACCTCCGAAAGAATGGTTAGAATCTGAGATTGAGACATTAATCCGAAGAGACATAAGAAGCCATAGAAACACGAGAGTTTGCATGAAAAAAGGCATGGATGTGAAGGAAGCTAGAGTAGTATGCCAGGACAGAAAAGTGTGGCGACGAATAGTTTATAAAAAGAGTGTCAGTAGAGTGAATGACGTCTGAAACAAAAGACCTTGGATACTAATGGGCCCGAGTGGGGAACCTCACATGACGACCTTGTGAGGCTCTTCACTTGGGGCAATCGCTAGAGAGATTGATCAGCAACCTGGGTCGCAACAGTGTTGCGGAACGAACATGTTTTTAAATAAATAACACTAGAATTCTAGATCATTAAAAAACAATAAAAATAAAATAAAATATGAAAATAATAAAAAATGTATACCTCCTTCCTCACATCAGGGGAACCTGGGGCAAAATGACGATGGGAACAAAACGGGACAATGGTTATATTTCCTCTGTAGTGTGACACCATCTACTGGAAATTGTAGGAACTTCGTTTTGAGTCGTTCTCGAAATTTCCCATGTCAATTTCTTATAATTCTGTTGTTATTGCCCAAGTTATGAGAGGCGTGGATCGTTTCCGTTGTGTACTTAATAGCCCTTCTTTTGCGTCTAGGCGTTTTGGATTGCGAGTATTTTCGTGAGTTTCGCGAATCATATTGGAAAAAGTACTTTGGGGGCAGAATGGGCAGGGGCAAAATGGGACACCGCGCGAGATGTAGTAGAGCGCACATTGCTTTCGATTTCTGCCAAATGCAGAAATCGAAGATCGCGATTGTTTGTACTGTCACGATTTTCCGATCAAACAGTGGGTTCAATGCAGTTCGTGCGACAATAGGGCTCATCAGTCTTGCGCAGGTTTCGACAGTGAGGACGGAGACGAAATTCATGTCTGCGTATTTTGAAAGGACTGATTTTGGTCATTTTTATATAAAAAATGGACAATAAAACTTGTTACAAGTTATTGTAACTGTACTACTTATTTCTTACTCTCTTTTAATGAATTTTGTTCATAATACATTTTATTTGTTATTTAACAAAGTGTCGCGTTTTGCCCCGTCTACGGGGAAAAACAGGACGAAAACCTTTTTTTAAATCAATGAAAAAAAGTAGAACATGGCATTTTTTTAATGCGAAAAAAAATCTTTGAGTGCATAATTAGTTTTTTAAGGCATCTATGGTGTTGGACGCGGAAAAAAGTATTTCAGTATGAGAAAAAGAATCCTAAAGCAAAATCGTCCCGTTTTGCCCCACGTTCCCCTACTCCTTTCCTCGCCGAGCGAATCACGCCTACCCCGAAAGGGAAATGGATTAATGGTATAATAATAATAAATTAAAACTTATTACTCACACGGTGGAAGGTCTTGAAATTTAGTAAGAAAACATTTTGTAGATCTTTTAAAGATGAACAACCTTGCTCTGTGAACCTTTTTCGTATCCGCGTTTTTCTTTTCTTTTTTGAGAAAATTTTGAATCAAGAAATAAAGGTTAAATATCTTGATTAGTTGTAAAAATACAGCATTTAAAAAAAACTTGACACCATTTTTTTCAATGTAAAATATAATGTCCTATTATTTTCATTTAGTTTCACTATATTTCAAGAACGGTGAATGCTATTAGAATACATTTCTTTCTTTACGTTTTCTTCAGCATTTAAAACGATGAAAATTACCTTTGGTTTATTTAAAAAAGGAAATTATTTTTTAAGTATCATAGTGTCCTTCAAGCTCTAATTTTTCGTGATTTTTCATGATGTTTTGTGATTATCTCGAGAATTGTTAGAACTGTAAGAAAATTGAGATGGTCATTGGATAGAGCGTTAAAAAATGTATCGAAACCATGTCTCTCATGTTTAAAAATATTATCTACATCATTTGACACAATCTAAAAAAAAATTCATAAACAAATTAGTAGCAAATATCTTTTAAAGAACAGCTGATGGAGATAAATGAAGGTCAGATTTGAATTAATTGTAAAAAAGTATTTTGAAAATGATGTGCTTCATTCCACAGGTACATAGGTGACATTTTTTGACCAGTGTAACCACTGCCAAGGTAATTAGAAATTCTATTTAAATTCGGAAATAATTAGACCATAATTAGCCTATCTATATGCAGATTTTTTTTTAGAAATCTGGAGAAATGTTGTCGAAGTAAGTTTCTACCTACAAAAAGGTGCGCCTATCTACACGAATTTCAGTATTGCGGGGTTGACTGCGCGTCGAGAAACTGCTGCGAAAAACCTATCTACCAGATCTGGCGCTGAGTGAAGGAAAACCTATTGACATAGAGACGTTCTTCGTCCTGATTCTGGCCCAGTTCGGTTCAACTTTCCGGAAGAAAAAAACCTATCCACAGTTTTGAATTTTTAACGAATTTTTATTGCAATTCTTTGAGTCAACCCTTAATGATTTATTAATAACATTAATACACAATGGCAGATAGTAAGTTATAAAATTATAAAAAATATTTAGCAATTTCGTTAATTAATAATTGCACTGTAAAATGTAAATACATTGGGAATCCCATTTAAGTGCGGTTTCGGGCATGGTCCTAAATGGCCTCCACTTAAATCGAACACAACATTCGCTCGCTCAGAACGTAAGCATTCAGGGTCGCATTACACATTTCTGTTGGATTTGGACGCATGCTAACATCTGATGCAACTAACGCGCTGAAAGTACTGCCCTCATACTATTTGTCACGCATGACTGAGCACCACCTGTCTCTCGGTCCCGCGGTTCCCGCATCACCAAAATGCCGAGGACTCAAATTCTAGAACGATTTAAATGGGAGTTACTTAAATGGGATTTCCAGTGTAGTGTGTCTCTTCGACCGGAATACGGTCATCCTGGCTTTTTCATCAGTTTTTTTGCCTGCTTTTTGCATAAATATCAAACCTATCTACAGTTTCGTATATAAACAATTAAAATTGTTAATTTTTTGCACCAATCAATAGAGCAGGTCCGAAGTACCTGAGAACGATAGTTTATTTTGCAAAGACAATTATACATTGGAAGATGCAGATCAGTAAAAATGCAAACATGTTTTCTTCAATATCTCCGTTCCACTCCAAATCTAGGTTCTACCTTATCTTTCTTCAGAAATATGGCAGAATTATAATTTCGCATTATTGTACTTTATTGTAATTTACTGCATTTCATTCTGAAAATACATACATTTCTACCCCTTCAAATTTTTTCATTGATCAGCTTGTTTGGACCAGGATCACTTGATGGCAGTATCATCTTTCCAAATAAGAATCTTTTCAACTCTTTATTTGATCTTGAGAAAAAAGTACCTTTTTACCAATTTTCATTCAACAGCAGGTCAATCATTTTCCTTAAAATGACAATGTGCAGATACCTAGAGACTACAATCTCAAAGTACGGCAATTGGCCCCAAAAAAAGCCATTGTCATCTGAGATTCTTCGACGCCATTAAACTGAATGCGGGCCAAACAAAGGAGCCTACATTGTTGAAATTTGGTAGGCTCGCCTTATTCGATGCTGGGATGAATTCAAGGTGCAAAGATCGCACGTATGGGAGTAGCTCCTTCCGTCTTTGCAGCGAAAACAAAGCGTCGAATTCCATTCGTCAAAATAGATGCTATTCTGGAAAAATGTGTCAGTGTCGAAATCCGACCCTCGGTGCGGTGGGACAAAAACCTTTAAGCTTCCAAGGTGTTCTTTGTAAAAGGAAGCAGCTGCAATTGTGAGCCATTTGGATTTTGAGGTATCCACCGTTCGCACTTCTACAAAGTTACACCTTACGTTCGCATCGGTAAACATCGTACACCCCGATGCTTTTCATAAATGGGGGCTGCTTGGACTTGGGACGACCAACCACTGTATCTGCATTGACACCGATATTCACTTTTGTGGAAGTGCAATGAATCGTGAATGTTCCGAATCGAAGCTAACGTCCCAAATCTCATCATCTCGATTATCGGCTGTATCAGACTATTTGGGAAGGTCACCACTTTTTGTCACCAGAAGGTGCTCATCCATTTGAAACCATTGTCATTCAATAATCTATTAGAAAACGTATCAAGGTCTCATTAATTATCAGATTAATCCATAAACAGGGGTAATGATTTTATAAGCTGGTACATTCAGACACTAGAAGTATTTGAAAGATGGCAGTCCATAAGGGATAAGGGACATTTTTCCGAAAATGGGTTTATTTTATGGAACATTCTAAAAAAATGAGATCCACATTGTGTTAAAAGCATTTTTTCGAAATCGCTTTTTTTATCATATTAATTGAGGGTATGCTATTTCACATAGGCAAATATTTGTTTTTCTCTATCTTCCATAACTTTTCCTAACATAATATCTGTTCCTGCAGTTTAATAAAGAATTAAAATAGACAAAACTTACTTCTCTGCATTAAAATCGATGTAGATAAACATCTTTCCTTATATTATTTGATGGCTAATACATAGTCGAATCCTAACCTTAATTTTCGGTTTTCATTTTCTCGAAAAATAAAGACGTTCTGTAATCTATGTTGTAATCTAATTGGCTAATTTTTTTAGATCAAAATTTTTTACCAGCATTTTACATTTTTAAACTTAATATCTCAAGATTGGGTTTTTGTATTTATTTAAGGCCATGTGAGCGTTACCTCAAATATGTTCTTCATATTTGTTTCAAAACCAAATTACGTTCACACGAAACGCCATATCGTGTTGAAAATTTGGGAAACTAAATATGAAGCACTAAGAAACACGGACCTGGTCCTAAATTTTTATAATTATGAAAAAAAAATTTCCGTAACATTTTATTTTTTTTATTTTCTTATAATTATAAAAATTTAGGACCAGACCCGCATTACATAGTGCTTCATATTTAATTTCCCAAATTTTCAACTCGATATCGCGTTTTGTGTGAACGTTGGTTTTGAAAAAAATATGAAAACAAATTTTTAGGTTACGCTCACATGGCTGAAAAAAAACGACTCAAAACTGAATTTTCTTATCGCATTCCGCAGCCGAGCCAGCTCTAATTGCAGGTTAGTGTCATTTTGAAATTGTCAACTTCCACAGATATTCCCTCGAAGCTGGATAAATTTTGCGGATAAAACTTTTTTGATTTCAGTAACACTTCAGTTCGGAAATAGACTTTTGTTCCTTCTTTAGATTTCGATTTTGATTTAAGAGAAGGCTTTCATGCTCTCTTCTGTCAAATTTCTATTTTGTCCCTACCCCTTTTTGTAGTGTCAATCAAGCAGTACCAAATTTTTTCTGTAAATGTTAATATCAATTTTAATTATTGATAATATTTCTTATCTTTCCAATTTTTGAGCACACTAGAGTAATTTAATAATAAACTAAAGTAGAAAAAGCATCCAAAATATAAAACAGTCACATTTGGGATCATCGTAGTCTGTGCGAATAAAAAATTAATAATAAAAAATATAAATAATATAATAATAATATAATATTTAATATATATATATATATATATATATATATATAATGTAATAATAAATTAATAACCTACTCCTTAAACATCTATTACAGAGGAACTAAACTTGAATTTGTCGAATTAATTTTGAATTGCTAGAATTCGATTTCAATTAATTAATTCAATTAACTCATTCAGTTTTTAGTTACTATAATCTAATTAGACCAACAAGAATTAAATTTGAATTTCTAGAATAATTACAGAAATTTAATCATTTCGGGCTAAATATGAATCAAAGTTTATGCTCTATAGTAGTGTGAGCCAAAATGTACGTTTTTCTCTGCTTTAAAACGCCCCACAAATCCATGAAAATAGTATTCAAAAATTTGATAAAATCACACGTTTTTCATCGAAATATAACCTTGAAAATGAGACAAACAAACTAAAAAAACTTCAATTTTCACTGAGTTAGGACAAAAAATAAAAGATTTAATAGATTTTTCTGTTTTTTATTTCTCTGAGAACTTTTTGACAAACATTTTTAACAAATATACTATTAAATCAATGAACCTCGTTTGAAAGCAGATATTTTATTAATTGAAATTCTATAGTTATATCTAAAGTAAAAAACAGAAAAAAGAGAAAAAAAGCTATTGAATCTTTCATTTTTCATATCATAAAAAAAGAAAGGGTAAACAAATTATGCAGGTAAAAGATCGGTAAGGATGAAATGAAAAATTAGTGATCTTTCATTTTACCCTTACCGATCTTGATTTTTTGCACGCTAAGATTACCCTCAGAATTTTTACCTGGATCACTTTTTTCCCTTTATTTTTTATGGGTTTTTCCTGAAAAATATGTGTAAATATTTTTGTTCATAGCCCAGTGAAAAATGAAGATTTTTTAGTTTATTGGTCTCATTATGAAAATTATATTTTGCCGAAAAAAAGTAATATAATCAGTTTCTTAATAGTACAGCGCTATATTTATTGTTCAATCTGTAATACCCCTTAATTTGAATGGTTGTAAATCAATTCGAATGATTATAATTCAATTTAATTTACTAGAATGCAATTCGAATTGTTTTAATTAAATTTGAATTGCTACACGGAAAGATATAGTATGGTAGGAGCATCCATAGAAGTATTGATGCCTGTAATATTGATGTGATACCCATTGCAATGGCTAAGTGAACGTTTCGTCAAGCTGCTGTTTCAAAATGAAATGGGTGTCTGAACCATACTTGCTTGGTTAGCAAAGGTATGGTTGTATCAACCATATATGAGGGTGTTTTGTCCATTTAAAGGGAAAACTATGTTTTGCGCGAAGCGCCCTCTATGCAAGCTTCCCCCAACTACATACCTACTTACCCAAGCCACGTTAGCGTCATGTACATTTTAATCATCAATGTATCATTAATGTTTTGTGTATAGTGAAGTCAAAGGAAGTAAAGGGAGCTTACTGACGAGAATCGGGTGCACGGAGTACATCGACAAATTCATGCTTACAATGTTTTTGAGACGGATACCCTTGAATGTGTTTTTGTTTCTGATTTAAATTCTCCTTTTCCAGTAATTATGTATTCATGAGGAAGTAGATCTTATTATTGTGGTGTATTTTTATTATTATTGCCCTTATTCATATAGCTTAGGATGCCACAAGTATACTCATTTTCCTGATACAACAATCACTGCTTTCTTGATGCAAATATTTCCATGGTTCTGATATGCAGAGCTTACGTGTTGTCTCATCCACTGCTGTGGTTGGCTCAACTATACCTTTTTCTTGACACAGCAATATCCCAGTCATGAAATGGATATGGGTGCCACAACCATAGATATGACTGGACATATATTTCAATAGACTATGGTTGAGGCATCCATATATACCGTTAACTCAACCATACCTTTCTTTCCGTGTAGAATTCAATTCGAATTAATATAACTTAATTTCAAGTGCTACAATTTAAAGTAAATAGCTAGAATTTAATTTGAATATATGCGAGTATTAAATTGTAAGATGATCATATAAATTGCTAGAATGCAATTTAAATATGATATCAACACTAAAATTGAATTAACTACAAGTAAGTTTGAATGTATTAGAATTTAGTTGATTTGTTTCGACTTTCATTATATTTAACTTCAAACATTTCTTAATGGTAGACAATAATTTCGAAGCATTGTACCAAGGTTCAGGTTTACGGTACCGTTGGTACCATATCTTTGAAACTTTCAATTTGATTCTTTAATTAGGATTGAATGAATAAGATCTTACAAAACGTCTTTCGTAATGATCCTTGATATTTTATAAAGATATAAAGATAAATTTCCAGAACTAAATTGCCTAACGATTAAGTTTTATTGAAAACACTTCCAGCTCTTGAAAAATGTTGAATTTAATCATTTCTATTCTACGATTCGCTGACACTTAAGATAATTAAGAAATGAAATTTTTTCGAATCATGACATAAAGTTCAGCAAACACTTGATTCGTTATTGTCGTTAATTTGTTACGGAACGATGTCACACACCTCGTCAGACTGTGTCGGCGTTTCGTAGAATTCTCTTGGAGGTGCTTGGAGAGGAAGGCTGAGGATGACGTTACGAAGGGTGACTTGGTAGTTTCTGCGAGGCACGAAATAAATAAGTAGGTACACTCTCGTGAACGCGAATGGATGAGAGGAAAAAAAGGCATACGCCAACACCTAACGATAATAAAGCGACCGCTTAAGGATGGTGATTATATAATTACCAACTTACGTACGTACGTACGTCTTTCAACTCGACAAACACAATTTTCACCGTCATTATCCTCTTGAGTGTGTCGCTTTTGTTTCTGAGCTTTGTCAAATCGTTAATCGTACACTTGGCTTTCATCATGTCCGAATCTAAAGACCTCGTTTGCGTTTCATTCTTTTGATGGTTTCGCAATAAGTGGTACACACAGAAAAAAACAACAGTTATGTAATCAACATTTCATCTTGTTATTCTTTTTCAAATTCTATAAGAAATGTTTTCGTAAGTATATTTAAATAACAAATGGACGTGTCCAAATAACAAGGTTCCATCTCGGAGACACCAAATGATTAAAAGTGCTACAGAGTTGAGGGCGCTGATGTTCCCAATATAGGGACCTAATCTATCTTTCGATGGTGCTGATTCACCGAAAAATTGAGGCGACCGTGACAAAAGTGAGGTGAGCAAACCTCGAAATCCATTGGAAACAATGCAAAGTAAAGTAAAATTATAAAATGCTTTCATAAGTCGTACACAATTTTGAGCAATTCTTTTATCACCCATTTTGTTCTAAATAGCATGCAATGTTTTCAAAATGCGTATGAATTATGACAGCATTCATAATTTTACATTATTTTGTATTGTTTTCAATGGATTTCGAGCTTTGCTCACCTTACTTTTATGAGGGTCGCCGTAATTTTCGGTGGCGACAGCAGTAACGGAAAGGTAGATTAGGTCCCTATAACTTATATGTGATTTTGAAGTTTCGAGAGTTCTCCAGGCGATTTAGCACCTTTTCATTTGGTATCTCTGAGATGGAACCTTGCCATTTGAACACGTGGAAATCTGTTTGGAAGATTTAAACAAAATTTCAAAAATTGAAAAGTAGTTTGAATGCAGGCTCGGATGAGACTCTAAAACATACGGCTATTACAAGCACAACACTCTACTTGAGTTCTCCTTAGCGTTATCGAAATAGCCTCACTACCCAAAAAATTATGCGTTTTAAAGGGACGTTTTTTGGGTCTGTTTAAAATAAAGTTCAGTATATAAAGCGACTCGGAACAGTACAGTTCTCTCGGGACGTGACTGCAAATTTGGAGCCAAATATTGATTTTTTTATTTTCATTCCGTGAGCTTAAAATAAAAAATAAAGTAATGATTTCTATGTGTTTAGATAAAATTCTAATAAATTTTGCGGAAATTTTCTTTCTAATCAAGATGAAAGATTTTTTATTGGTGGATTTTGGTGGTTAACATTAAATTGCCAGTATATTCAGTGTTTCAAAACGTTACAATAATTGTCGATATCAGGACAATAAAAAAACATAAATTCTAAAAGTTGCGACAATTTTTCAATAAAAAACTTTGACCGCTGGTAATGAAATTGAGTGCTGTTTGATAGTTAGGTTTGGACTTATGAATTACCACAAAGATTATTATTTTGCTTCTAGTTCACTAGATTCAAGGACAAAAACAATGAAAGGATAAGGTTTTCATCATAAATTAAGATTTAAAGTTTCCTTTAATTTATTTTCACCGTGAAAAGTATTTTATAATTTTCTTCTCAAAATTTTATGCGAAAAAGTATTTTCTCAGAATTTCGGGGTATTTTTATTTAAACAATTAAAAACATGTATGAAATTTTCCAAAAAATATTAAAGATCGGCACGTATACCATAAAATGTTAATACTATCTGAATCATTATTTTCAATTTCATATCTACAGTTCTAATTAGTATTAAGCATAGGGTACAAATATTTTCTAGTCGCTTTCCATTAAAAGTCCCTGATGAGGAGGTCTAAAGTCTAAATGGACCTCGAAACATGTTGCTTCCCCGTAGTATAAGAAAGACGGAAAAAATAAGGAAAAGAGAATGAGGTCCATTTGGTTGTCTATTCCCTATTACAGTAGAAGTCCGATAAGTTGCCGTCCGATAAGTGTACACTCCCCTTAAAACGTCATCACACGCACGGCACGCACACTAATTGGGGTTCTCCCACTACGTTTGCTATTTTGCTTGTGATTTGCGCATCATTCTTACGTATGCGCGCACCTAATATCGTGCTACTAGAGGGGGCATCCGATAAGTCCGCAGTTCCTGGAATTTTCCGCCCCTACAGCCCCGAAATGAGAAACTTATCGGACTTCTACTGTACTCCCTATTTTTTTATTGTTATCTAATTCTCTAATGAGCAGATTACACTATTTTTGGAAACATAATTCTCCCACTTCAGGTCTTTTTGTGCGATTTCATTATATAAGTTAACTTTTTTGAGTTCATGTTTTTTTTTTAATTGAATTTTGGAGACATACTACTCCTTAAAGATTTTTCAGCGATTCTGTTACACAATTTGAATTTCTTTGAGTTTATGTTTTTAAAGATTCTTTTCAAATTTCTTCAAAATTTAAGTTGCGGATTTAATGATGCCTTAACAGAGTAGTCGCATAACTGCATTTTCAAAATTCCTTGACTATTTCCTGACTAATTTTGCATTTTCCCTGACCATTAATATTTAAAGAACAAAATTCTAATCTTGTAACATTTTTAATATAGAATCTTTTATAAATGGAGTAAAACAATTTAACATTTTTCATTTATTATTTCCTGAGCTGCTATATCCTACTTTACTCGAAAAAAATGACTAAAAGTGACTAATGTTCTTTTGATAAAAGAATTCGACTGATACGACTTCAAAATTCATAAGTATGCGTACTCAAATGAATTGGAAAAAGATCCAAACTTCCATTGATTTCAGTAAAATTGCACTGAATTTAGAGGAACTTAAGGAAAATGAGAAGAATTCTATGAAAATTCATGGTTAATTAAGAACAAATTAGAGTGAATTGAAAACAATTGAAAACAATTCGAAAACATGAGGAAATTACTCGAATACTCAAAAATATTTCAAATCCTTCGAAATCTTTTG
The DNA here is from genome assembly GCA_932195095.1 of Andricus curvator. NCBI lineage: Eukaryota > Metazoa > Arthropoda > Insecta > Hymenoptera > Cynipidae > Andricus > Andricus curvator. Next base: position 57,575 of record CAKNYM010051487.1, read on the forward strand.
AAATACCTTGATAATTGGTAGATCTCTTGAAAATTCCTTGGAATTCTTAAAAATACTCTAAAATCTTTAAAATCCTTTGAAATCTGTTCAAATTATTGAAATATGTTAAAAATTCCTAAAATATTTCAAACAAATTTCAATATTTTAAAAAGAGATGGTTCTCTGTTTTAATTCATTGAAAGAAAAGTGACTAAAGTGATATTTTTATTTAAAAAAGTAACTATAGTGAATTTATCTTAAAAAAGTGATAAAAAAGTGATTAAAAAGCGATTAGAGAAAGAAAAGTCTCTAGAAGTGGCTGTGTGGTAGCCCTCATTATTCGTGATAGTTACTTAAAGTGCTTCTTACAGAAATTTCCTGACTTTTCCCTGATTTTTTCAGGTTTTCCCAGCTGATATGTGGCTACCCTTCATCACCAAGACAACTATTTCCAGATTTATGAATTTTTAATTAGCCAGTAATTACAACAATAACTTACAAAAATCGGGATAAGAAATAAAGTCAACGTGTCGAAGGATAATTCTTATTCTTTATTATGTTATCTCCACGTACAGTACAATATTTATAGATTATTCTGTTTTGCTCGGAATATGATACTCGAATAACCGGTAGTTATAATATTTATCATAACAATAGAAATACAAAGATTACATGACGCAGGGGAAGTGGGCGAGGCCCGAGATCCTTACGTAGGAAACTAGGACCTTTTTCTGTCGACCTCTAGTAAAATCTGAGAAGAATCGATAAAATTCTTAGTAACAAAAAACCGTAGCCGAATCACGACTCTCGTGAAGTAAAAAATTGAGATCTTTCAAATAAAACGTTATAAAGGAAAAAACTAAATAATTAAAAGCAACTGATTGTCGAAGAACACAAAATTAAAAATAAATGAAAAACGAAAAATTAAAATAAATACATTTATCGTAATTTCTTCCCACTAAGACTTGCCTCTAAATCGACAAAGTGCGGTACATTGGGAGTCCACAGCAGAAGTTGTACAATGCGCTGACATACACTACATACCGTGTACCCTTATTTCCTCACTCAGAAAAAAACATTTGTTTCATTCAACCAAACTTTTCCCCCTCCATATTTAAGAATATTTGTTTAATTTAGTAAAAGTTTAGTTTACACAACCAAATCTTTTGATTAAATGTTCCAAATTATTCAATATCCCAAAAACTTGGTGTGATCAAACAAGAGTTTTCTGAGTGTTTTTAACGGGAATGTAAACTATTGCACTCTTTGGCGTGGCACAACTACGAGCCGCGATGAGAAGATGAAAAGCGCCAGGCCGAGCACGAAATCTTCGTCCTCTCCACGAAAGGACATAACAAAGAAACTAGGATAATTATTATGATCTATTTACAACGACGCCACAACGCGAACCACGGAAAAGGATTCCTTTCTCAATTCGTTGGAATAAATAAAAGAAAAACTTTGTTCTGCTCTGATAATACTTTTTATCACTTGTAATGCTTATAACAACTTCCTAGTTTCAATATCTTGTAACTCATCCTTCGCATAAAATTTTCAAATAACAAGAGAACAATAGAAAAAGTCAGCCTTTGATTGACTTCAATCAGGAAATAATATAATATTATTTAAAAAAATGAGAATCTTTCTCTGTGGTCTTCGTAGCGGAAACTCGTGTCTTTAGCAGGTGCACATTTTTGCAGATCCTCATAAGGAACACGAGATTGACGACTACATTATTTACATAAGGACTATGTACACTTTTTTATAATACTTCAACAAAGATCACGGACTTATATAAATGGAACGACCAAGTTATTTACGTCGAAACCAGAAGCAACTCTTTTTTTTCAACAAATTCAAAGGAATTGTTTTCAATTTCCTCAGGATATAAGAGTCGCTGTGGTCCAGAAAGCAAACGATGACTGCACAAGTGAAAATGCCAATATCATTCAGGACAAATTACTGTGGAGTAGTCGTATTCGTCTCATGGAGTCAACAACATTCTCATCGCCAATGTAGGTTCGCAATAAAGTTTATGCGCGTTTCAAATTGTTTACTCGTACACAAATTGCAGCACTGATATTACATCCTTGCGGTTGGATTCTTTAACCAAAGGTTCTGCACTTCTCAAACCCTTGCCTAATTTTGCATCAAGTTCAAAAGACTTTCGTAAACAGATTTAATTGTGGATTTACTACAATAGATTATAATTTTAGTCCAACAATTAAAACTCATTCCCAGCTTGAATCTACATAATACGTCTATATCCAACCAAGTTTATAATCATAATCAGTAAGACAATTTAAAGCACTATTACCTTTTGGCTTAACTTACATCAGCTTAAAAGGATGTTGTTCTTTCAAGAGCAGCTAATAACTTCCAAGACCACAACAGCGGAAGCCCGACATTGGCTAGATGCTAGATGTATTCAGAATCGGTACATCTGATGTTCCGCAAAAAGAGATCAGAGCTACGCTCTGTCGGGTCAGAAGATTACCGTGAGAGGTCGACGGAATTCGCTTCCTGGAGTTGGTGAAGTTTGGTATCCAGTGTACTGGCCCATTTGAGGCGCAAGTAATCCCCCAGTTTGAACCGGTCCAGGGTAGTAGGTTGACAAACTGTTAGCTCCGGGACTGGCAGCTGAAGAATTCGATGTGGAACTGGCACTGGAGGATCCTTGATCTGTCCTACCATCATTTTGTTGTTTGCTAATGTCTGGCGAGTCAGCTGCTGGGGATCTGCTCATGGATCCACCACCTCCTGGACTCGACTCTTCGTAAAGCTTGTTCGGTTCGTAACTAGGTCGATTGTAGTCTGAGATGTTTGGTTTTTGATCCATGTAAAGTTTGGACTGTTCGAAATAGGCCTTTGCAGAATCAAGGTAGCTTCGGTCCAGATATGACTTGGGGCTTGAGTCCAAGTATTTTGGGTCCGAGTACATGCTCATCGCAAGTGTACTGGGTGGCATGTAGGCTGCTCGGTACTTGTCCGCCTCCATTGAGTACTTCATTGCGTCCATGGAGCTCACGACCTGAAACAACAATAGAGAGATCGTTCGAAGTGGCACACTGATGGAATTGTTCAGTGCTAGGTCATTCAATAGGCTAGATGGTATCTGTCATGGTTCTATCTAGTCTGGCGTCGTGTCGGAAAATAAAAGCGATACCTATGTAGAGAGTATGGATCTATGCAGCCTCTCTCTCTCTCTATAGTCTAACAGTCCGGTACTGAGCTTTCCCGATAGAAACGAGCCGCGCGCGGTTCCAATTGTAATCTCATGACGCGGATAGGACTTCCGGGCAACACCTGCGGTCCTTTTATCGCGATAATTAACTTGCCCCATGCTGCGATCCCGTCGGCTACCGAACTCTGTCGGTCATGCAGTTAATTATGAGCGAAGGTGGAATCTAAGCGGCTTCCGAGGATCTCTTCGAGAAGTTTCCACCTGGTGAGAGTAACGAATCCGGTCGCGGTCCGACGCTCAACAGAAAAACGCCAAAAAGAGATGCCGTGATGTGATTCGAAAGCGATAATGCAATAATGAATAAGGCATCAGATATCTTAGATGGGTGTGTAAGTTCGAATTTCAATCTCGTTTGATTGTACAATTGGACGCCTTCAATAACTGAGGACCCGGTTGAAATGAACGGTTACAAAATTCGCAATAATTGCCGATTGTTTTTTTGTTGTCGAACGTCAAGCTATATGCACCCATTGCAGAAGCTATATAACCTTCAGGTATCTTAGATCCCCCTTCGCGTGATGGAGAAAAAAAGAGTGCCAATGCCTATAAATTTCAAACGAGAAACAACAAAACGACACGATGCGTATTCCTAATTCTATAATTCGCGACGAGGCCGCGGACCCTTTGTCGGATCGTTAAGCGGCTTTGTCCCGGTGATTTACACCAGTCTTAGCCTCCTTCGGTCATCGCTCGTTCCTACATCCAATTGATTATTCCTCCGTCCTCGCTCTAAAATCCGGGCCGTCCTCCCAAGGTATTAATACCCGGACCGCAGGTGCGAATTTCATATGCGATTTTACTTTCGATCACAGGAGTCTTTACATCTCTACTTTTCTAGGAAGCTTTCAAATTAAAATTCCCAACGGACTTAAAAAAAACTCGAGTAACTCTGTTTTTTGATTCACTCGAGTTTAGGGCATATTAAAAAAATTGTTCGAGCTTCCTGAGTCTAATTCTAGCTCTGCTGATTTCGCAGAAAAAACTGAGTATAAGAAATGTTTCAGGTATAATGCTGTCCGTCTGGGTAAACTCGCAGTGGCGACTCAATATCCCCACCACCCTGTCAACATAGTTGACAACTCTAGTTTTGCCCCCCCCCCCCGGAAAGGGGGAATAAATTCTTTCAAATAAAATGAATGTAAAGGCCATAATGAATTTAATATAAAGCACTTTAAATTCCTAAAATTTCAGGTCGAAATATATTGCGTTTTCAAGAAAATAGTTGAATTTTCAACCAAAAAAGATTTTCTAAGAAAAGAGATGAATTTTCAGCCCCGAAAGACGATTTTTTTCTAAGACAGTAGGAGTTTCAGCAAAAGAGTTTATTTTCAACCAAGAAAGATGACTTTTCTACCATAAAAGATGAATTTTCAACAAAATGGTACAATTTTCAATCAGTTGAATTGAACGGCAACAAACGATTTTTTAACAAAATAGTTGAATCCATAACCAAATAGATGAATTACTAATAAAAAGATATGAATTTTAATGATGAATTTCCAACCAAAGTGATGAATCTTTAAACAAAAATGAATTTTCAACAAAAGAGATCAATCTACAACCAAAAAATTATTTTTTACAAAGTATTTTAACTTTTATCCAAGAAGTTGAAGTTTTGATCAAACAATATGACTTTTTAAAAAATAGTTGCATTTTCAACAAAATAATTAAATTTTCAACCAAATAGAATTTTGAGCCAAACGAGATGAATTACGATCCAAAAATATAATCATAGATTTTTCAATCAAAAATAGTTCGATTTTCTTATAGGGTTCGATTAATTCAATTCCCATTTGAGCGAAAAAAAACGAGAAAAAGGGCAAAAAGAAGAATTATTTAGAAATACGGAAAGAGTGTGAAGTCTGAAATATGAAAGTGATTTTCAAACTAATTAAGTAATTATTTAACTTTACCATTGTAGCGCCATTTTTCGCAAAATTCGTCAACTTTCTTAAAATTCATTATCATGAAAGTGCTAAACGTTATCTAAGTTCGTAACTTTACTTCCACTGACGCGCCCCCCCCCCCCTCAAATTGATAACGTAGTTTATGAACGGCCCCTTTCCTGCAACATTTCTCATCCCCAGTTTTTTTTTTGTGTTTGGAAGGAAAGGAAGTGACGTCACTGTTGTCAAAAATGAAACAATGAATGACACACAATACAAAAAGAGATTCTTCACGGAGAGATCCCGTTTGGTGAGTAAACATAATATGCAAAACGTGCAACTCTCGGGATGAAAAGCAAAATGCATTCTCTGGGATCGACAACACGTAGACGTATATACGTGCTTTGTGGACGAAAATGCAGCAGGCCGGGGCGATTCTATTGTGTATCAACTGCGAGGTCGAGCTGTCCGTTAATTAAGTTTTGTTTCGGAAACCGATGATGCCAGATGCATGGAATTTTTCTTGCGCCTTTAATATGTGTCACGCCACATATGTGAACAATGCCAACAACAGACGCCTCGCTTCAGACAAGAATACGAAATAAATGTCTACCTACTTCTGCCTTTTATTTTCTTAATAAGCGTCCCCTCATTCGTGTCTCTTTCTGCTCGTCACAGACATTGAGACTCGATTTGTGGAAGCGAAGCTTTCAAGACACGCACGAAGAGAGAAAGTGGAAATCGTTAAGAAATATAAAAAATGCAAAGATGAACGAATATGAAGTCCCTTTTGTGTGAAAAAGTAGTCTTTAACTGCCCTTTATCAAACAACCGGGTCTCTGTACTATGAAGATATTTAATTTTGTGAGCCCTGCTGAAAAAGTTTGAAAGAATTTGATTAAAAAAATTAATACTTTTCAATCCGTTTACTGTATCCACAATTCTAGAAATTTCCTTTATATTTCTATCAAACGCTTTTTATAGAAAGTCTATCAAAATGAATAATTAATTAATCACGTTTATCGGAAGTGTCCCACTGTATCCCATTAAAAAGTCACAATAATTCCTGTACTTTCCTATACCTTTTTTGATATAAATTCAATCAAATCCTATCAAATATGCTATCCCAAATTCCTATCCTAAGCTTCTTTGATTGAAATCCAATTCACTTCTATCAAATATGATATCCCAAATTTCTATACATTTTAATATATGCTGTTTTTAGAGGAAACCTATCCAACTTCACTAAATATCATATCCGTAATTCCTGTCCATTCTTATATGTTTTTTGATGAAAACAAAATCATAGATTTGATGCAAGTCTTCCACCGATAAGATTTGATAGAATTGAAATGAAAATATTATGATAGTAAAAGTATATGATTTCTAGATGGATAGAATTTGATAGAAAGTCCTATCAAATGTGCTGATAGATTTTGATTTGTTAGATTCGTTTGATTGAATTAGATAGGATTTTTATCAAATATGCTGATAAAATTTTATTCGTGTAATTTGTTTGACTCAATTTGACAGGATTTGTATAAAATTTCCTTATAGAATTTGACTTAAGTCCTAGGCCTTGATAGGTTTTTATTAAATTCTCCCTAAATGTATAATTTTATTCCATATAATACTTTCTCTGGATAGATTTTTATCAAATTTTATAATTTTCTATACTGTTTTCAGAAGGTAGAGTACTGATAATCATTTTAAAGAGAGATTGAAATCCTGCACACAGCAGGCTCACAAAATTTGAAATGAAAACTTCTTTGTTTTAATTATTACTACTGTTATTCTCTAAATTAGAATTGCCCCAAAGGTATCAAAATATTTATAGGCCTATATGAAGTATCCTTTTGTCAGAAGACCTTCGTTTTCACGTTACACCATCGCATTAGCCACAATATTCAGAATTCCTTCAATTGTACTTTGTCAAGAGACAAAGCCAAAATGAAAGTTTTGTTTGAAGGGCACGTGGCGCTGACACATAATTGTTCATATTTGGATTTATTTCACGAGTGACATAATAGATATCTGGTGCTGAGTGATTTTGTCTTGTGAAAAGGCGAAAAGACAATGTTGTTTATCCACCCTGAAATACTTTCTCAGTATACCTTTCCATGGACAGTCTCAACCAACTTTAACCGAAAGATCCTTGAAGTTACATGATATTTATTAGATACTGCTTTATGATGCCATACAAGTGTTTTTCAAAGTAAAAAAAAAACAATACAAAATTTTTTCCAAATTTCCAACTTTGTTTGTTGAAACTGATTTTAAAAATGTTTCAAAACTTTTCCTGCGATAAAAGTTTTTAAACAAAAAGAAGCCTGTCATATTTAAAATCCAAATAATGAAAAAATAAAAATGAAAATTTATTTTTGAAAGAAGCGCTCCCACGATTTTTGTAATTGCATATCAAAAATATCCAAACGTCATCCGCGGAGAAAATGTGACAAAAAAAAGTCCAGTAATGTTATTGCTTAACAACCTTTGAGAAATACAAATTTTCTATTAATTTTTTTTTTTTAATCAAAATTTCAGTTTTTGAAAAAAGCGCAAGATTAATATTCCGCAAAAAATGGTCTAGCAACGACTTTTTTTGGATTAAAGTTGGTTGAGGGTCACCGTATTTCATAATATGAATTTACGCAATTTAGTGGAAAAATACTCGAAATATTCTGACTTTTCACGACACCGATTCAATAATTATGGGAAAAGGAGGGAAACTAAGATTTTAAAATTAGAAACTAACGTTTTTTCAAAATGAAAACTCACCTGAGAAGGTGCTCCGAGTCCTGCGGACATGGCTGCAGCGGATTGCTGAGCTGCTGCTGCAGCAGCCGCTGCCATACTTGCTGCTGAAAGAGAACCATATGCTGGCCCATAATAAGAACTCATTCCTGCTTGACCCATGCTACCAGCCATTCCTGAAAAACAAACATTAACGAAATTATTAATAATAATCATTTTCCGTTCGCAGAGATGCTTTTGTTTTTTTATTCGTTTAAAATCTTTTTGTTTTGAGATTGGTTTTCTATGGACAAACTGACAGTAGTCGATGTCATGTTAAAGTTTGAACAATAATTTTTAATTGGCCCAGCTGAGCAGTTTTAAAACAATAATTATGTAAATGTAGACAGTAATTGGATATTGTAGATATGATATTGTATATAATTGGCTCATTAAAGTGGCTAAAATATGCCCAAATATGTTCATCCGCCCATTAAAATAATGAAGAATTAAAAATTCGCTCCGTCCCTAATTATGTCGCGTTAATAATTTAAATTTTAAAAATATAGTATTTTCTCAAGTATTCTAAACAGTATTGTGTAATTTGTAATTCAAACCTTTTGAAATGAACAATTTTAAATTGAATTATAATTATCTCAATAATTAATGTGCTTGATATTGAATTTGTTCGCGTAAATCTTTCCAAATTGCAAATAAAATTGTATTTCAAATTGGAAGCCTTAATAATCAAACAATTTATTAAATGAAACGTTCCAAATTGGATAATTTCAAATTAAAATATTAAAAATTGCTGGACAATTTCGTTTTGACATATTTTAATTGTAAAATTTCAAACTGAAAAAGTGTAGAATTTAAACGTCAAGAATTGCAGAATTTTAAATTTAAATCGTTCAAGGTTGTAGAATATGAAATTGAAAACCTTCATAGTGGCATGTTCTTAATTTACAGCAAATTTAAATAGAAGAAACACTGTAATTTCAAAAAGAAAGCCATAAAAATGGAGAGCTTTTTCTCCTTACGCCTGCAAATTTAAATAATATCAGTACCAAACATTTAAAACTGGTAATTAATGAATTTGATCACTTAAAAATGGACCAATTTTAAATTAAGAGCGTTTTAAATATTAAATAACTCACTTAAAAAAAAAAGATTATTTCATTCAAAGAGCAAATAAAAGTTTCTTCGATGTAAAGAAATTTCTTTTCAGTCAAAGAAATGGTTTTTTGTTCCAATGAAAATTCGTCTTCAATTTAAAACTTGAAAATATTGTGAATTGCACATTTCAAACTCAATTATTTTCAAATTTAAACATTCTTTATTTGAAGGGACGCAACCTTGTTCCGCGCGCTGTAGCACGAATAATGCTAGTTATTATTAAAGTTATTGTGATTAAATAATAAATATGAAACGTACGCCAATTCGATTTTCCTAATCATGTATATCTAGCTCAAAAGAAACACAACTCACAAAATGAAAAATATCTCAAGAGGATGACTCAATAACGGTCACAGATTGAAAAATAGTTACTAAGCTATTCACCCATGATATATTCGTTCTCAGGTTGCGTCACGAGAAATTCCATTTAGCTTAGATTTTTTTTATTTGATCAGATAAAGCATTTTTGTCCGGATAAGAATTCGGCTGATTTCACACTGGCAGAAATTTCCTTAAGTGTCCGTCGCTGGCGATTTGTTTGATTGTGCGCGCGAAAAAAGGGTCGGAAGAGAAGACGAGATGATTGGCGTTGAGATCTTCGAGATTTATGGTCGTCAAGGATCGCAAGTTCAGAAATTGTGTAGTTGTACACATCCACATTTGACACGCAAGGTCGCACCTCTTTTAGTGTTCGAGGTATGTGTCGATGAACACGCGTCGAGAAAAGGCCGATGGACCCCTCGTTAGCTTATTGTGTGCGCGTCGACTTGCAAAAATAAAATATTGACTATTCAGAAACCAAGTTGCAAATGATCAGTATTAGTTAGACGAGTCAAATTATCGAAAACCTTTCGATTTCAGCCTTTCTGAATGCTCTATTCGACTCAAGCTCATTATAGCATCAGAGAACTACATTCAATAGATTTGTTAATTAGGTAGCCTGTACACTTGGGATCAGTGGACCCGTTTACGTTATTGTTGAAAAATTCAGGGTCGATAGAGAATGTTTATATTATATTTTATATATTTTAGGTCTCGGACTCACAATAGTGTACATAAATAGTAATCGACGGCAGTAGCTGGGCGGTGATTCTCGATTCGTCATGATATCGAATGTTAAGCATCGACGGGTGCGGTTAGCGCTCGGATGGGTTAGAGATTCTCGCTTAGTCATATTTTTACTGCGTTTAACTACATTCGAGCAGGAAGTTTGACCCCGAGGATGGATATGAATACCTATATTCAAACTAGTCTGTCGTTAACCGGCGGAGCTCGGGAGTTTTGGTTGTCTGCAGTTTTCCACTTCTCTGTCTAAATGTTCAGGCGAATGCGGGGTCTTCTAATAAAAATCCGTCTGCAGGCGGCATGGGATTTAGAGACACGACACGATTGAGTACGAGAGTTGGGGTATTTTGGGTAATTGGGGTACTTGGGGTTAAGTTAAAAAATGAATGTATCTCGATCTCCAGTAGAAAGGGGAAGTTCAGTAGACTTAGTAGGTTGGATGCTCTATATGTATTTAGTGTAATTTTTTCGAAATAGTGTGCCTCATATTTTGAAAAGATTCTCAGGGTTTTTCATGCTTGACACCAGCCAATCTCAAAGTACAAAGGCTCGTTTTAAGTGGTAGATGGCGCAAGTTAGGAAAGTCAAAACAAGAAGGGTGCATCTGTCGAATTGCAGACGCACCTTATCTATTACGGAATTGTCCGACGTGCTGGATTACGTGAACAGATGTTCAATGAATCGGGTCTAGTTCCGCACGTTGTCAGTCCCCTCGGTTTACATAGATTTGTTTGACGTTCCATGTCCATTGTTTTCATTGTTTTCACTTCATTCTGGCTTACGTAAACTTGAATCTCACTTTCAGGGGCTTGGCAGCTATTAACGTTTTCAATAGACCTCTGTCAAAACCGATAAACCAAAACGAACTCCTTTTCCGGCCTCCCGCAGTCATGTTGCTTGATAAAGTAATTAATAAACGAATAGAGGTGACACAAATTTAGATCAACTTTACCTTTCATTGACAACATTTTATTTTTAAGATCCTGCATTTAGATCGGGTTAAAATAAATCTAGCTGAAATGACAAGGATTCGTTGCTAACACAATCGTGGGCATATAGTTGATTAATTATTAATTAATGGAAATTGAGTGATTTTTCACTAAAATAGAAGAAAAAATTATTTTAAATAGAATTAATCTAGTTGAAATTTTTTAGAAGATATTTGACTTTTCAACAAAAAAGTTCATTTTCAACCACAAAAGAGGAATTTTCAACAAAAAAAGATTACTTGTCTGCTATAAAAGATAAATTTTCAATTCAAAAGGACAAATTTTCAACAAATCAATAGAATTCTCGATCAAAAAGATGACTTTGACAAAATAGATGGATTTTCAACGAAATAATTAAATTTTCTGTACAACATCTAAATTTTCAACCAAATAGTGGAATTTTTAACACACAAAGGTGAATATCAACTTACAAAGATGAATTTTCAACCAAGAAAATTAATTTTCTACCATAAGACAAACTTTCAGCAAACTAAATGAATTTTCAACCAAATAATTGAATTTTTAATCGAATAGTATTCAACCAAAAAATTTAGATTTGCAACAAAATAGTTTAATCCTGAACCTAAAAAGATTAATTTTCAACCAAACAGTTGCATTTTGGAATTTTTACCAAAATAGTTCATTTTCAACCCAAAAAGATAAATGTTCAATAAAATAGTTATATCCCTTACGAAAAGAAACGACTTGTCACGCCAAGTAGTATTTTGGCGACTACTTGAAAGATGATTACGTGCTATTTATGGCAAAGCGACTTGAGATACAATAGAACAGCAATTTGTGTAAATTTGACGAAATAAATGTTTTAATTTGATTGTTATATTAAGTGCGGTTGGCAGGTTAAACAGGTTATGCTTGAAAGCAGGTGTTTTAGTCTCAAAAGCAGCACGTTTAAACTTATTGAGAGAAAGTAGACGCAAGGGGTTTAAAAAAATTCAAATATATATTTTTCTAAAATTAAAAATTTAACTGGTGAATTGAAGGGTGGAGAGCGAAAAAACATTCTGTAAAATCGAAATCACCATTTAAAGAAAAGACAGAAGTCTTAGTCTTAGTCAGTGGAAAAAAGAGGAATTCTTTTCTAAAAGGGGAAAAGAGGGTGTAAAGTCTGAAATATGAAAGTGATTTTCAAACTCATTAAGTTATTATTGAACTGTACCGTTGCAGGGCCATCTTTCGGAAAAGAAATATTGTCAAAATCTATTATGGTCATTTTCGAGATTCGGAATACTACAGTCATGCAGGATAATATGAAATATTGATGATAAACTGTAGGGTTATTAAAATTTGGAACTCAGTGCGCTGGATCAAGAATGCTTTTCCTGTTAATCAACCTTATATTCCGGTATATTTCTAATATTATTAAAACTATTATGCTGTGTCAAAATAGCTGCATATGCTTGTCGAAGCGGCGTATTTTCCTGGTTGTTTTCACTGATTGTAAGTATGGAACTTGTCATTCTAACTAGGGCAAAATAGTTCATTTCTTGTATACAGGTAGGAATTTTTTCTTTGTAAAGATTTATTTAGTGAAGTGCGAATTAAATTAGAAATAAAGCATAAAACTATGATTTACTAAAGTATCTCTGAGTTCACAGTTTAGAATCTGTTGGTTCTACATTAATTTGTTGATTCATATACTCTCGTAAAATTTCTTATAATCGATAAAACGGTAAAATCCAGGATTTATTGGATTCAAATATAATTCAGATTCGCGTATGTAAATGGCGTTATTTTAGGATCAAACTGCTCTGATGTTGCGGATGGTAAAGATAAATCGTCTAGGAAATTCTCTTCGCAGGGCCGCGTCGGGAGATTCATCGGTCGCATGCACGCGAGCATAAACTTGTCACGAGCTCCTTATTTATCGAATTGTCTTAATAGGATATTCGTATAAGAGAAAATCTACTAGCTTTGATGCCGTAAAGTTGACTTAATCTTGTGAAATACAAGCAGTCACGTAACTCTCTTAGGAACAGTGAATAACCGAATTTTTAAAAATTAAATTAATTAGAGATTTACTACTGGACCTAGTACATTATGCAGACCATAAGATATTTGACAATCCAAGATGTTTCTTTTTCAAACTCTTTTTATTTACTGAATTCATGCAAGGTGATACAACTTTTTAAAGTATTTCAATATAAATTCACGTTTTCAATAATAATAATAGCAATATTTACGGCACGAATAGCAGGATCTCTTAGGTACGAATAGCAGGATCACGAAAAGGGGCTATTTGAACTGAAATTTAGGTACGAATAGCAAGATTTTTTCGGAACGAGTAGAAACTGCTTTTTTAATCTCTATATATAGAGAATGTTTAATTTCAAAGAAAAATCTTCGTTGTAAAATTAATTTTTAAGTGAATATAATAACATTCATTAGACAGAATTATCATGTATTTTATTTGAAAGGCTGATTTTGTTTACCCTTTTTTATTTGTATTTGCGTCATCAAGACATCCAGCAAGTTATATATGTGGGCGTCTACTTTTGTGATAACGAGATTTAAAAAAATATATAATTTTTAAATTTTGTTGTCAACGATAAAAGATGTCGTCAAAAAAGTTATCTCGGCCTCAAAAATGGTTTACCTCGCATTAGTCTTGTAACATTTATTTCTTATAGGAGCAACAATTTGAATACAATTCGTTATGAGAGATAAAAGATTCATTTACCAACAAAATCGGCCTTTTACCATTTCAAAAAAGAATTTTCCACTATTTAAAAAATGTAGATGAATTTATATTTTCATAAATATTTTCGACATGCCTGCTATCAAGAGATAAGGAAAAACATCTTTAAAGTATTATAGTTCAGAGACGAGGCTTTGAGTTAAATTTACATGAATATTTATATAAATAAACTTTATATCGATATATTGGAATGCATTTTATAATGTAATTGACGATTCAGCAGTGTATCGATGGTGAACATGAAAAATGACAAAGTAAACATATTGTCGCTCTCGTAGGTGTATCGACATCGTCCGGGAAGAATAATCAATTTCCCACACGCGTTTGAATCACATTACAATCATTAATCTCACGATTTATGCAACCGCCCACGTGCATTTCGAGCAACTGTGTACTACTCGCCGCAACCAAGGTAGTAGAGTGTGCACAGGAATTTCTCGATAAATTACAGATTACCAAATACTGGTGAATAATCGCGTGAATAAATTCGGATCTCTGCCTCGAGTTATTGTTGTAAAATTAGGTAAACGTATTTACATTTCAATGTCACACAAATGTCAACTGTAACTCCGGAGATTGGATTATTTTAGTATACAATATCAAAGGACATAATCTGAAGAGATAAAAGCTTGAGTTTATTACAACCCTCATTAAGAGATATAAATACCTTGGAATTGTAATTAAATTTTGAATGGAAATGCATGATAACAAGAAACGAAGAAACAAGAAAGGAAGTCCTAAATAATAGAGAGCGAATGATTTGGAATAAAATTTTATTTGGTCGCTCTACCGAACACATGTCGTTTGAGAAAGCAAAAAGAATAGTGTGGCTGTTACTATAAAACTTTCGACTGTCCGTGGAGAATTTAACTACCACTAAGAAAGAATCTGGTGTGCGAAATGCCGTCCAATATGAATATCAAAGCATTCGCTTCTGCAAACGAATGTTTCCCTTGGCCGTTGTTCGTTTGAGATAGTTCAGGTTTTACTTGTTGGTCAGGCTTATGATCCTCGTTTATTTTTTCTTTTCCAAGGGGTCTTTTATAGCTTTGTAAGACTCAAATCGTAGATCTCAAAAGAAAATCAAGAAAATGATGAAAAAAGAAATTGAATTGCGATACTTTATGATCCCACTGCTTTAAATAAGAGAATAGATCCATAAGAACAATAATTAGCATTATGAATTTTTGAGAGTGCTTGACTTTATTTCCTTCTTACAGATTCAAACATAATCTCGGTTTAAATATATTCAAGATCTCTCTCTAAACGAGTTTATAATGTGCCCTTAAAAAGTATGACTATGCTAGACCCCTTTTTTGTGTTCAGAGGGCCATTTGTTGTACACTTCTTTCTTTACTTCTGCAATATGTTTCATTCCGTGCTTCATTTTGAGAGAAGAAAAAAACACTTCAAGTACCTCTTTTGTATGAAAATTACTGAATAAAAACAAGTTTTATATTGTATGGGAAGTACATAAGCGATATTAATATCATTTTGAAAAGACTCACCGGCTCTGAGTGCATCCATTGGCACGCTGGGATAGGGAATGCTGTAAGGGTATCCTTCTTTCCTAAGAGTTTTTGGCTTTCTTCTGGGTCGATACTTGTAATCCGGATGTTCCTTCATGTGCATAGCTCGTAACCTCTTTGCCTCGTCGATAAAAGGTCGCTTGTCATCTTCAGATAACAACTTCCATTCAGCGCCTGTGCAGAAAAGAGGATCTTAGATTAAAGAAGGGATTTAAAATTATGAGAGGATTTCAAATTAAACCAGGAAAAAAGCATTCAGTTTTGTCACCCGTCTACAGTCAAATAAAAGAGTTTTTCACAGTGAACAACAACTCTTTAATTTTTTCTCTCTATTTAAACGCTGTAGCCTTTATTTGCGGTTTCTATGAACAATGGCATGTCATTATAGTAGAGTGGAAAATTTCTTTCTCACTTTGAAGCCTTAATAACGTGTAAACTGCCGCACATGCAGGCTCCCTGTTCAATATGCGTATTCCAAATTGTAAGAACTGCGTCAGTGTCAACGCGCTAGGAACAAAGCCAGGAGAAATATAGTGAGGTGTTGGTAAATGAAAGGCCTTGATTTTAAACTTTACGCGCAATTAACCTCTGCCCTGTAGGCTTTTTTGGGTAATTTAAATCTGCTTTTAAGAATAAGTTACTGTCAAGTTTTTTATGACAAACACCACGGCGAAATATTTTCTAGAACTATCTATGGTTTTAAATTAGGATAATTTGAAGATCGAATGTACGAAATCAAACATTTAGAACTGTTAGGCTGTTGTGTTACAACTGTTATTTCTTTAACTGCCAAGAATAGCAATTATTATTTGTCATTTTTCCTCTGTATTTTGTTTAAAAGAGTTCTACTCTATTTTTTCTGCAACCTTAACAAGAGTTTAATAATATTATTTGCAAAATTATTAAGAAGATATATGACCTTTCGTTGTGAAATTTGACATCGTCTTGTACAGAACCAATAATTGAAAACCCAATTGTCATTTAAACTCAAATTTGTAAGTATTTAAAAAAAATCATAATCTACATTTTTTAAGTATAATCTAATGCATAAATTACATTGACATTCTTAATAAAATTCCTTTAAAAACCAGAAAAGATGTGTAAAAATCAATGCCTAAAACACCAAATTTTGGTCATTTTTGTATTATTTTCGGCAAAATTCGGAAAAGTCATCAAGTAAACAATTACTCTATTTATTTGCTTTGGCTATAGGTTTTTGAATTTGAATGATATCTGTTATTGAGTAAATAAATTACAAAAATTTAATTTGCACGAATTTTCTGAAAGATGAAACTTCCTGTGATAATTTTAATAACCAAAAAGAAAGAACTACCAGAGTTATGAGTTCCACTCTAATCTCTTAAATTGCCAGGGGCATTTAGCAATTACAGATTCAAACATTCAAAATATTTGAACGCATTTCCTCTTTTTTCCATTGTGAAAAGGTTTTTGTTCTCCAACGATGTCCCAAAGGGCAAACAAGGAAGGGTCGTGACGAGGTTAAGTAGCAGACAAGAGGCGAAAAAGGGATCCGGGATATGAGCCAAAAAAACACTGACGTATGTATGAAGGCATTAATTTATAGTGAAATCCTCATTTAGAATCATATCCTGCTATTTTCATTACCCTCTTAGTTTTTAAATTTATAGCGCAAAAAAAATGAGAAACTATTGTATTGTATTCAATTAGTACAGGGGTGCTACAAATGCCAATTTTGAAATTCTCTGACTTTACCCAGACCAATTTTTTATTTACTTAGACCGCTTTATATATTTTTTCAGGTATAAAAACAACCTCACACTTAGAATATCAATAAAAAAATTGAATAAGAAATGTTCGATTTTCAAGCCATAAAAAACTATTTTTTTACAAAAAAGTTGAGTTTTCAACCCTAAAATATGAATTATGAACAAAAAACTTTCACTTCCAACCAAATTGTTTAATTTTAAAGCCAAAAGAACTCATTTTCTATAAAAAAGTGGAATTTTCAACCCAAAAAAAAGATACATTTTCAACAAAAATAGACATAGGGTTTCATCAAAAAATGGAATAGTTCAATTTTCAACCAGAGAAATGAATTTACAACCTAAAAAATAAATTTGCAACCAAGAATAATAATTTTCCACCGAAAAAGATGAACCTTAAAAAAATGAATTTAAAATCAAATAGTAGAATTTTCAACGAAATAATGGAACTTTTAACGAAAAAAGATGTAGAAGAAACGAATCTTTAAGAAAGTAGTGAAATTTTCGACTAAAAGATACATTTTCAACAAAAACTGGTATAGGTAAATTTTCAGATAAAATAATTAATTTTGAGCAAAAAAAAGCATTTCCAACATAATATGTAGTTAAATTTGCAATCGAGGAGATGAATTTTCAACTAAAACGATGAATTCTTTAAAAGAAAAAAAAGAATTTTAAATAAAATTTCAACTAAGTGTGTGGTTGATGTTTCAACCACAAAAGATTCTAATCTTAAACCAAAACAGTTAAATTGAACCAAAAAAAAAAAAAATGAACAACAAAAGATTGCGGTATCTTACACGGGAGAACGGGGGTAGAAAATTTCAGAAAAATTATTGAAAATTCTTGACTCTTTCAAGTTTTTCTTGACATTCAATGAGTTTCCCTGACTTTCTAGAATTCCCTGTCCTGAAACAACCCTGTAGTAGTAAGATAGGTTTTGATGTTTTTGAAAGGCAAGGCAGGTGTGTAAGTACGCAGTGTACACCATCAACTGAGAAGTTGGGTGGACGGAGACCAGAGCAGCAAACAGGCACCGAGTTACGTGGACCGATTGTTTCCCCAAGAATTAATTACCACTTGTTGTGAAGCGCAGAACAAAGCGAGAAGCCCGGCATCTAGCGACGAGCGGAACCGAGCGAAACTCGCCTCGACACACTGCCAGGGCGTAACAGAACGGAACAGGAACAACTACTGTGTGCAGAAACGTTGCCCGGACTCTTGTACCACGTAGAGAAACAATAGAAACAAAGGTGGTGCCGTCGACGATAACAAAAGCCTACGACGTCGTCGGTGCCGGAGCGACGTCTCTAAAATCAAAAAAATTTCCTCTTCTTAAAACTCCACTTTTGTATTGACCTTTCTTCATTTCGTTATAAAAACCCGTAATTGAGTCATTCTTTAAAAAAAAAAACACCTAATTCAGTTTAGATTTTGGCACGAAATTACCAAAGAAACTTTTCAAAATGTGATTTTATGAACCAAAAAATATATGTTTTAGATTGTGCAAACATTTTATAAACCATAACATATCCTTTTCGGTTCGTAAAAAGACATTTTGAAATGTTTCTTCGGCAATTTTCTATCCTGCTGAATCCACAGATAGACTGAAATTTATTGGAGATGATTCCGTCATTAATCCGCAATTTTAAAATGATTCTATTGTCAATTGACAGTCATTTCGAAAGAATTCACGTTATCCTGATTCCTGAATCAACTTTTGTTTCCGTCTATCTGAATTCGCTGACGTATTTAAGTTCATTTTTAATCGGAATGATTCCGCTCGCAATCCGGCATCACTTTGAACGATTCCGTTGTTAATCGGTAAAATCAAATTGAACACAAATAAAATTCGGAATTCGGATTTAATTGGAATAATACATATACAAATATCAGATTCAGTCACACGGTGAGCCTCAACCATCTTCAATCTAAAAGTTGTTAAACTCAATGTTTCTTTACAGACAGCATCTTTCTGATAATTATGAGTAGTTAAAAGGCAAATTTCAAATCTTGGATAAACTTATATATATAAAAATTATTTCCACCTTTTTTCTTTAAGTTGAGTTGTTTTAGGACAAAAAAATTGGGGGTACAAAGCGTTGCAGGTAATCGTTCAAGCAGAGTAAGTCAGCTGATTACTCCTAACTGAGGTAAACTTTCCGTGGATACAGGCCTGTAACGTGTTGCCTCTAGCTCTAGCGGAGTCCGCTGGAGATATCTGCGATTCACCACGGTGAGTTTACCCTAGTCGCTCTTCATCCTACAGGTTTTTTTTTTGTTGAATAAATATATATTTTTTGCAAAAATAGAATTTGACCTATTTCAAAAAGGGCGCGATACTTTTTTTTATCTGCGAAACATTAAAAAATTTTCTTAAAAACATCAACAAGAATATAATTGTATTTCCGTGTTTGTTTTAACTAAGCCATTCGGTAAAAAGGAAGGCTTTTAAGCGAGCTTCGGTTTTATATTCGCAGTCATGGCGTGCAAAAACCATTTCATTTACGACTCGAGTTTGTGTCTTTCTGATGGAAGCTCTGTATTATGGATGACCCTGATCTTTTTTTTACACCATAAAAGGAGCAAAATGTGACAAAGGATTCGAAATCTCGGAAAAGAATACGATCTACTTTTATGCCGCAGTTGTCAGGACTTCCACCCGTTCTACATTGTTTCTCGTTTACACTAGAGAATCAGTATTTGCGCACGCGGAAACAATGCTTACGTTCCTACTGAGATTACATTCCGCAGGTACCATGGTTCAACTATCACCTGCAAAATCCCTTAACGACTTGTGTACTTCTCGCGAGAAGAGATATCGTCAAATAAAAAATAAAAATAAACGATTTCTCATCCATAATCGCGTTCTTTTTTTTTTAAGAGGGGTAATCCCTTTTTTTCGTATCACTCGTGCACTTCGTTTAATTCGTACTTCGAATCTCAGGGGATATTTCGAGTGCGAATCAAGATCTTTTATTTCATTTTTTTTTAGAGAATATATTTCTTCCATTAGCAAAGTTGACTTTTCCCGAATTTATGTTTTAAGTTATTTATTTGATTAATTTCTTTAAAATAATTATAGATTTAATTATTGCGGAAGCAAGAAGATCTTTGCATCAATCCATCAACATTTTAACACAATTTTATTACGGACGTTTAATTTAACTCCTTGTTGCGTAAGATTTTAAATGTGGAATTTCCCCCCTTATAAGATTAAATTTTGTATACAGCAGTACTATCGATTGAGGTTTTCCGAGTGTTATCTTTTGTGATAAAACCCACAGTTGTGGTGGCCGCCATGGCTATTCGATGATCCCGCCTCTGGTTTTCTCTCGACCACGGCACGTCACGGCCTCTGCTGCCATCCATTAATTAACAGGCTTTGTACTTTTAAACGATGTTAAATAAACGGTATTGTGCGCTGGCGAAAAGTCTGAAAAGCAGACGCCATTATGCTTGAAAGCTCCGTTGGTCCCCAAAAGTTGAGAGAAGGAGAAGTATTGCTTGAGAACATACCTACTAATACCGACGAAGTCGGCAGGCCATTGTTCTAAACAAATACGATTCCACCCTCCACATCCAAACTCCCCTTTCGTTCCCTCGACGCCACCAACCCCCAATTCCACCCACTACCATAGCCAACCTTTTCAGTCGAGAGAAAACGTGTATCGATTGGATAAAGCCGTAACATAAATAGAGGCACCGGTTCCTGTTGATGCGAGTAGCGGATCGATCGTTTGACTTTTCGCGCATTCAGGTGCGAGCAGGTGGCTCTTTTCAATTTTTTTCCATAAAGAAACTTAATCGTTCGTGATTTACACACAGAAGGAGAATTCTCGACGAAATAGAAAATAAAGTTACTGCAGGACAGTTACTTTTCCTGGATTATTACATTAGGGGCCGTTCAAAAATTACGTCACGCTATTTCAGCCCTCCTCTTTTGCGTCGCAGATCCTCAAATAAAACAAAAAACATACAAACATAATATTTTAACAGACTTTACAGTCCAAAATGCTCTTAAAACAGAGCAAATAGGTTGAATTTTCAAACAAAACAAATTAATTTTCTAGCAAAGGGATGAATTTCCAACGTAAGAGTTACGGTTTAAGCCGCAAAGGATGGATATTTAACGAATAAAATTAATTTTTAACAAAGCAGTTTAACTTTCAAGCAAATAATTGAATTTTCAATCAAGAAAACTAATTTTTTACCAAAAAATATGAATTTACAACCAAATTTTCGACCAATAATAGAATAGTTCAATTTTCAGTTGCAAAAAATAATTTTGAACCAAAAAAAACTAAATATTAACAAAATTGGCAAATCTTAAGCCAACAAAATGAATGGTTAACAAAGTAGTTCAACTTTCAACCAAGTAGTGGTATTTTCAACCGCAAAAGATGAACTCTCAATAAAAAAATTAATAGTTGAATTTTAACTAAAAACGATCAATTTTTAATAAAAAATAGAATTGGTAAATTTTCAGCTAAAAAAATAATTTTGAACAAAAAAAAACTAATTATGAACAAAACAGTTCAATCTACATCCAATAAAATTAATTTTTAACAAAGTAGTTCAATGTTTAATGATTTACTAATGCAGTTGAATTTTCAACCAAAAAATGTGAATTTTCATGGAAAAATTGTTCGCATTTAACCTCGCATTTAACCAAAAAAAAGTAAAAGGGGGAAGCTTCTCCAGCACAGGAAAAAAATAGGAATCCTTTAAGAAAGAAGTAAAGAGGGAAATAGGGAAGAGTGTGAAGTCTGCATTTAAAATTTAGATGATTTTCTTGTAAAATAAAATCACTAATTTTCATTTTTTCAAGCGTTTCGAAAAATTGTTATACAATATTTATATTTGCCATGTGTGATCTCACATTGTACGTTAACCCTTCTCCCAATATGTCTTAAGCCCTGTCACCCCCCCCCCTCTCCCACCTTTGCAGTGTGACGTAATTTTGGAGCGGCCCCTTAGAAATAATCAACAAAGAAAGAAAATAAGTTAATTGTTTTACATACACTAATTCTAATCAGTCGTAATTTAATGATAAAATAGTTCATTTCTTTATAATTTTTTGTTCTCAATATTCCATATGTGTGTATCTTATTTTTATTCCACCTTTCGAACCAGCATTGTGTTTGACAGACCTTTCATGCATTCGATAGTTCGTGCTTGAGTTAGGGGAAGTGAGAATGTAGTACATATTCTTTAGAACGTGCGCGAATTCAATCTGGTTATTGGATGTTTCTATACCAGTGAATGCGTAAACTTTTAGCGACTCGACAACCTGAAATGGAAGTTTCCTGACGTCTAGGAGAAAATCTTTTTCAATCTCTGGTTACTACTCGCACCTATTCTAACCTTTTTCCAGCGAGAAAAAATGAAAGTACTTCTGGCTCAAAGCATGGAAATAATAAATTCAGCGACCGTTTCCGATTCTTCACGAACATCCGCACAAAGAAATGTTCAAATTTGTAAAATTGATTAATCCATTCAATTGAAAAAATTTAATCACTTGCGTTTTTGAAACTCCTAGTTCCCATCGCGTTTATAAAGGCGCCATTATTCCTGCACTTTCAAGACGCGCGACGAACTGGCTGTTTTCCACCCCCGGTCTTTTCCATCGATCGCAGTAATTCCCCTTTCCTCTTTCCGGGAATAATCCTTTTTGTCTCTCTCATCCCCGAAATACCCCTATGCATTGTTGCACCGTTTAAAAAAGGAAAAAAAATAGAAGAACATTGGGGTTGCATACGCTTATACTTAGGCGTGTGTGTGAGGTAAGCGGTGTGGTATGAAAACTGGAAACCGAAGAAGAAAAGGGTAAAAAGCGGAGGAGAAGAAGAGGCTTGAGAAGGAAGGAGCGAGCTTTCATCCTAATGAAGTATTTTTGCCGCTTGCCGCTGCCTCTTCTCGTGTTCCAAGCTTTCTATCGAACGTAAAGAGAAACGACTTGCTGGTTGCGCACGCTGAACGTCTCTTTTTTTCTACTCTTAGGGGAATGACTGTCGTGTTTAAGTAGACGCATCGAAACACACCCATGTACTCCCACCATTTTATCTCAATGCTCCTCCAAATTTAAAAAAATGATATGGGCAATTTCAATTTGAAGCTAGTACCTATTGTAGATTTGTAAAAGTTGGTTTCCCATGGCATCTGTCAAAAATGGGGTCTCTACACTGTGAGAAAAATCTCTACTAAATTTAGTATATATGTAATGGAAGCAAAAATGCACAACATGAAATTAAATTTAGTATACCAGCGTACAGTAAATTTAGTATATTTATACTGAATGTAGTACACGCGTATACGAAATTTCATATACATGTATACTATATTCAGTATGAATATACTAAATTTACTGTACGCTGGTATACTAAATTTAATTTCATGTTATGAATTCTTGCTTCCATTACATGTATACTAAATTTAGTAGAGATTTTTCTAACAGTGTAGTCTAGTGCCACCTTTATATGATACAGAACGACCTGATCGGGGGTCGTTGCCTCACTGTCCTACCGCAGACCATCATTAATTAATCGACATTTTTGAAACAGATTATCTTCAACAAAAAGCAAACTTTTTGTTTTGTTGGAATTGCTCTATGATTAATGTTCCGGTGATTCCCGAAACGAAACCATGAATTCTAAATGAAAAGCGTAATATTCGATATTCCTACTAAAAAGTTTGTAATACGAAACAAAATTTTCAAACAAACAGTTGCATTTTTAGAATTCTTTTGAAACTTGTTTAAAAATTAATTATTAAAAATAGAAGATCATTTATAATTTTACCAGGAATCTTAAGAAAAAAATGTTGTTCTCTTCAAACATTTAAAAATTCGTATTATCCAAAACTTTAAATATTATTCCTGGTTTTATTTTAATTCCGGGCTATTTCCCGGATGGTAGACACCCTAAATAGGTACTCTAGTTTCTATTTTGATTTACGAAAAGTGGAATATTTGATTCAGAATAGTTGACGAAAAGGAAGATATTCAATTTTCACCCCTAAGGAATATATCCGCTACATTTTCCTCTTTTGTTTATCTGGTCTTGTATCATGTGACTTGAAAGAAAAAATGCGTATTGCATACAATCCTCAAACTCGTGCCCGTCGCTCTTGAGACGCGCGAAATGAATCGCGGAGTACCCATGACACTACGATTCTATAGACTCGCAGGAACAATAACCGTGCGACAAAAGCGCGAACACAAAACGCGTGCATACTGAATTCACCCCTCCCTATTCACTTTCTTTCTTCCTCTTGTGCATACTATTCGAAATTAAAAATGATCGCTCCCTGGACGAAGCTCTGCATCGTGCTCTATTTTCGGAAAAACCATTTTTGAAAAGAATATTTTGCTGGATTCAAACTGTAGACAATGAATATGGTTCATCGAAATTCAGATCATTGTTAAGGGTCTACAATTTGAGGTTAATTACTGATTTTGGAATGAAGAATACCTCATTCTAAGATGACCCATAAATCAAAGAAAGTTTAAACTTTTTACTCATATGTCTGCTTTAAATTCTTCTTTAGAGACAGGGGAGATTTGAAGGACATGTATTATTTGCAAAGGCGGACATGAAAAAGCATGTCGCATTGCTGGGGTAGAATAGGAGTTGCAATGAGAGTAAAATGGAAAGATATTCACTTACCGAGTCTCTTTGAGATTTCGCTGTTGTGCATCTTGGGATTCTCGTGGGCAATTTTTCTGCGCTGAAGACGAGACCAGACCATAAATGCATTCATTGGTCTTTTTATGTGATCCACCTGCAATTTCTTAGCAGCTCCCAAAGGGCTGCCAAGTCCTACCCCCATTGAACCCACCCCCGCACTTCCTGGGGGTGAAGCTCCCGACATTCCCTGCATTCCACGAAGTGTCTCCGAAAAGGCACCGTCGCACATATTGCCGCCGGCTCTGTAAATTCAAAATGAAACTTATAATTTGGATAATATATGATGAAGTTTGGAATTACAAGTTGAAGTTTTATTTAATTAATCCTGTGATAGCAAGATTCGCTTCGCAAACCAAAAACATTGACAGAACTAAAATCTGCAAATCTTCTTCAGATCCCGATTATTATATATTAAGAGTGGTGTATATAAAGAAGCACACTGCCATCTACGAGTAGTCATCGGCATTGACAAGTAGTAAAAAGCGATGTCAGTCTCATTGTGTTTGCACAGAGCTCAGGGCGATCTCTCGAATCGACGTCTCAAACGTCATACGCAGAAACGAAATAAGCACCCGAGCGTTCGAGTCCTTTGTCCTCGAGGAAAATGCGAATGATGTTCGGATCCTTCCGTTTCTAGTGTCAATCGATCACGAGAACAATAAATAATGCGGTAACCCTGACACAATGAACCCAGAGTAGCATATAATTATGACTGTTTGTTTAACAATCTTTCAAAGACGCATAAACGATAGCAGATACACGTGGAGCCAGCCGACTTAATTTATTTTTATTTACTAACTTTTTCTTTATTTTCTTGTTATCCACCACTCATCTATAGATTCCAAAGTTACACACCACTCAGAAGAACCCCCGCCCACACAGCTATCCGGACCCACCCACCCCATTGATAGGTGGAGCGAGCGCTTCACCACAATAAATGGTTTGTGCGCCACTGCAATATTTAATGTTGAATTGCATAAAGTACAGAACCTCATATTCATGAATTACGAAAAATAATCAACACGAATTTTATTGTATCAGGGTTGCTACAATATCCCCATTTCGAAATTTCCTTACTTTCCCCACCTTTTCCCTGACCAATTTTTTATTTTCCCTGACCGTTATACATTTTTCTTTCAGATATAAAAGCAACCCATAAACCGAGGGAACCAGTCATATACAGAATCTTATAATGGGTCACCCACATATATTACAACTTAGAGGTATTGAATTTTTAACTAAATACTTTTTTTGTTAACAAAGAGATGAATTTTCAACTAAGAGGATAATTTTCTATCAAGAAAAACAAATTTTCAAAAAAAAATACATGAAGGCTCAACTAAAATAGATCAATTTTAAGTCAAGAACAATATTTTTAACCAAGAAAAATAAACTTCAACAACATAGTTAAATTTTTAACCAAAGAGGTGAATTTTCAACAAAGAAGATTAATTTTCTACAAAAAAAAAAACAAATTTTTAACCAAATAGTTGAGTTTTCAACTCTGGAGAAGAAAATTTAACCAAAAAGGGAATAATTAATTTTTCAGTTATCTTAAGTTTCCTTATATATAGGTTTATGTGTTACATAAAAATATTATATTTATGTATATAATTATATAATTTATATATATATTAATTATATATATAAAGGAAAGTGTAATTATATAACATAAGGTTATCCATGAATTAATTTTCAACAAAAAAAAGGATTTTTTAACAAAACAGTTCAATTTTTAACCATAGGGATGAATCTTCAACCAAAAAAACATGCATTCCTAACAAAAAGTGTATAATGGTTTATATTTCCTCCAAAAAATATCGTAATTTTTTAATTAAAAATAGTTGAACTCAACCAAAAAATATTAATTTTAAACAAAGTAGCTGAATCCTCCAGCAAAACAGATTAATTTTCAAACCAAAAAAGAGGACATATTGGTTCTGGCATTTTGAATTTTGGTAATTGTCACATAAAATTTTACTTCAGTAACTTAAAAAAAACCCTTAAACTTAAAGCTATTCTGCCTTTAAAATCACAATCGATTCTACCATAAATGTGAAAATCGCGCGCGGAAACCACTACTCGAAGGTGAGGAGTGTTTTTTACGTTTCAGATAGTATCGATAGTATAATTTAAAAGGTAAATTGGTTTTAAGGGGTTTTCGAGGTCGGGTCAACATTACAAAAATTAAAAATGGCAGATCTAATATAGCGTCTTGGTATATCTGGATTTTATCTTTGAGCCGATTATTTTTCATATTTCTACAATTGTCCAAAGTCCAATCAAAGCCGACAGAGTTACTTGTCAGAAGTATGATGCGTTACAAAATATTGATAACAATATCCCTCGACATTCAAGTTTTTAAATCAAAATTAAAATGTTCTTTAAATTATTGTGAACTGATCGCTTGAGAAGAGGACTGCTATCCCTTCTTTATGGAAATCTTTTTAGATTTTTTTGCAGTTTTTTACCACTAAGAATTAAACGGAATTGAAGTAAATAAAACTAAATTTGAGTGAATTCATATAACTTAATTAAAATATTGAAGTTGGAAGCAATCGTGGTTCAGATGGTGTCGTGATTGTCTTATGTTCCCACACTGCAGCCTCGGCTGGCGCGGGTTCGATTCCCAAAGCAGGAAGCGAGGCTGGATGTGTTTTCAGAAAACATCGCTTCTGTCTCTTGGCATACTACTTCAGATACCCTGCAGATTATAATTAACCCTATAGTACAGTTGCTAATAACCCTGGCAGTTGATGCGACTATAAACATTCAATTAATAAAAAGAAAATTAAACTTGAATTCAATTTTAAGAGTTCGTTTTGTTGTTTTTTGCTGTCAATACGAAAAAGATTATCATCGAAATTCCAACATCAAAAATTTAGGAAAATCTTAATCTTGAGTACTTATGATCAGGAGTATCAGGACATAATACCTATAAGACTATTTCATTAAATCTACAAAGAAAGTATCTTTCAGTGATGGTATATATTACAAATTGTAATGATCAAATTTAGCTTCAAATCTTTGATTAAATAAAGTAACTAATATGAAGGAATTTAATTATATAAAAGTTGTTAATTTAACGCTCTCAGACTTGAATACTTTAAGCTTAAAATGCGCCACCTTTTTGCAGAAAATATTAAATTCTTTAACACCGACCACAAATCTGCCAGTCTGCCAGAAAGTAACTGCGTCAAAAAGAAGAAAGAAAGAAAAATACTCAACCATCGTTCTCACCTTTTTTACATTTTACAACAATGGTGCCGAGGGTAACGTTTCCCGAAGGTAAATGAAGATGTGTTTTTCAGTAAAAAGCCTACCACTAAAAAAAATCTGTCTCTATGGACACGAGTATTTCAAGCCCACGAAAGTATTCCCAGTGTCTGCGTATATTTAAATTAGTTAGGTAAATGTGATGCATTGTCAATGGTCAAGTGTTAACCCTTGTGAACTCATGACCGCTCGTACCGGACAAACCATTGCAGACTCGCAAAGTGTTCGTTTAAGTCATTGCTAATTTATTGTTAGAGTCACCTTCAACCCCGACGCTGATTCTGAGCGATGAGTTGTGTCGACAGTTGGCATATGGCAAAATATAAATTTCCTGCAAAGATTTCCAAATCGAAAACTTTGCATTTTAACATTTTCAAAAGATAATTTGTTTGCTGTGGTTGATGTACAAGCTCCGACATAGGTTGCAACAATTCTTACTTCGAGTAATGAAAGAGGGACAAGAATTTCGTCTACACTTGCAGTGACACATTTCATTGACACGTTGGCGCTACTGCACAAGGTGTTGAATTTATTGATGCAGATGTCTCTGAATCATTAGAAACATCAAAGTGTCAGCGATGAATTCCATTATTTAGTTACTATGGGATGAAAAACCGCCTTTTAATATGAAGTATTGATCTTTGAATATTCTTTGTTTAGAAAAAAAAGAAGTTTAGTATTTATTCATAGAAATAGGCCCTATTGAAGAAATGTAGATAAATTGTACAAAAACCGTCGATTTTCTAAATCCGAAAATTTCTCAAGAAACCGTTGCCAGGTAGGGAAGTAAAATTTCCTTTTGAGATTACCTAAGACCTAAGTTTTTACTGCTTGAGGATCAGAGAAGGAAGGGATTCTATGAAGGATGAAGTTGAAGGTCAAGCTGTGTTTCTTAGCTTCAGAATTTAGAACAGCTACCATAAATTAAGGATCCTAAAAAAAGTTAAGAAAAAGAGGCTAGAGTTTTCACCAGAGCCTAAGAACTGAAAAATATTGTTTGCCTCTTCCTTGGGCGATTTCTCTTTTAATGTCTTAAAAGTTTAAACATTACACTTTCAAGACTTTAATGTTTGAATTTCAAAGCGAACTGAAGAGTTGTCAGAATTTCTTGAATCTTTGAAAATGGATCCTGATTTCGAAAAGAGTAAGGAGAAAATACACTTTTGTGTAGGTTTTACTATACGGCATGTTCTAGTAATCTATTTTAATACGAATCGCCGCCAAGTATTTAGAAAAAGTAGAAAAAGATATTAAATACACATTGGGCTACAGGCATAGGAGAAAAAAAAGCCGCCATGAAGAACAAGATGCAAATAAGAAAAAACTCGCTACCGGGAATTATTATCTATGACATAAATGA
Organism: Andricus curvator; assembly: GCA_932195095.1. Classification (NCBI taxonomy): domain Eukaryota; kingdom Metazoa; phylum Arthropoda; class Insecta; order Hymenoptera; family Cynipidae; genus Andricus; species Andricus curvator. The sequence continues at coordinate 86,961 of CAKNYM010051487.1, forward strand.
TTTTGAACACTGAAAGTGGAATATCTCAGTCAATTTATAAGAGACCGTTATAACAAATTTGATGGCCATATAGAAATCACCAAAGTACGAAAATTCTGAAGTTTGGAAGATATTATAATCGAGATTATAATGGAGAATTAACTAATGTTAATCGAATTTTCAAACAAAAAAACGCGTAAAAAAAGTCGCCTGCAATATTATAATTTTATTCCAACCTTACTAAACTTTCACAATCACATCTCATTTTACGAGTTTACATATTAATTTTGACAAAGTAAATTCACAATTGCATTCATTGATTTATAATAATGATTTCTTTTTATTTATTAGTCATTTTTTAACCATTTTTAACATGCAGATGCACCCGCAGCCAAAACTAATCGATCGATTCAAATGAAACTTAGCATAAATTTAGTACATTAGGTATAAATATGCCGTTTTGTCAGGAGAAAGTGGTACATAAACATACCACAGAGTTAGGTTTGAATTTATGTAAAAAACTAACAATTTTCAAAATTTGCAGGCTCAAACCTATCACAGAATAAATTTATTACTATTATATTATGGAAGAAAAATGATGGGAATAATTAAAACTGAAAATTTGAGAAATCCACTAACACAAATTTTTTTTTTTAAATGCGTAAGAAAAAACCGACTATAGATTACAATTTTATTCCAATGTTGTCAGAAAACTGTATTACTGTATGTAGATTTGTTATTATTACTAAAAAAAAAGAATGAAAAATAAAAGTTGTGAAATCACAAAATAAAGCCCAATCAGAATAGTAGAAAGTTTAAGAAAGAAAGTATATTTTATTAAAAAGAATGTTATTCAAAGTAGCAAATTAATTATTGCAGTAATTATTAAATCAGTATCAAAAATAGTAATAAAAAATAATGTATTTATAAATAATAAAAATAAATGTGCAAACATTAAAATAATAAGACTAATAAATTATAATCTACCGTTGATCTCAGACCAACAGGTCGAATCTACACAGCTTTGACACAGAACTGTCAAAATTTAAATTTTGTTATCAAATAAAAACTTTTATATTAAACTGATTAATAATGACTGCAATAACTAAATGCTACTTTTAATACCCTTCCTTTTATTGAAGCGAGTGTCTAGTTGTACCGACATTTCAGTACAAATATACCATTTTTAAGATCTCGCTATTCCTACAAAACAAATCAGGAATTTTGTTGTTACGAATTCTAGACATTTAGAAAATTACTTCAGCATTCTAAAATGAAAGGAGAACCTCAAATAGCTAAATAACTGTTTAAATAAACAGTTAGAATTTCAAGTTTTTATATTAAATACGCTTCGGTTTCATCGATTTTTTAAAAATTATTACACAAAATTTTCTCGAAACAGCTACTTTTTTTCGTCAAAATTTTCAGGATTAATAGGTATCTATAATGTATAGTCAACTTACCATACATTTTAAACCTCCCGTGTAGAAATAGCCCAGTTTGACCCGGCCAGAAGAAGGTTTCTGGCCGGAATCTGACCAGGTCAAACCGGGATACTATTTTGTTAATTGCACGGCCGGGATCTGACCGGATTCTCACCGGGACCCGGTCGGGCCAAACCTTGCCACACCTGATTTAGCCCGGCTTACTATTCCTTAATTGCCCGGTCAAGATCTGGCCGGGTTCCCACTGGAACCCGGTCGGGACAAACCACGCCACACCTGATTTAGCCCGGTTTACTATTTCTTAATTGCGTGGCCTGTATCCGACTAGATTCCGGTCAGGATCTAGTCAGGACAAATCGGACAAAAATAATTTAACCTGGTCTACTGTTTGTAATTTAGCTCGTCGGCGTCCGACCAGATTCCGGTTAGGACAAAGCAGGCTTTAATCTGGTTTAGCCCGGCCAAATATTTATTTAATCGGCTGACTGGTATCCGACTAGATTCCAATCGGGATTTGCTAGGTTTCGGAAATGTTGAAAAATTGTCCTACTGAATAAAACGACTTTTCCGAAAAAAGTAGTTTTAACTTTAAGTTCCGAAAACAGAATGTATAAATTATACTCTGCTTCATTAAAATGTCGTATCACTATATATCAGGGTATGAAGATAAAACATTCTAGTGAAGTAGAATAGAATTAATACATTTAGTTTTCGTAGATTTGAGTTAAGACTATTTTCATCGGACAGTCGAAAAATTATTTTGATTAAAAACTGTATGACATTAATTTTAAGAATATATTGAATGATTCATTTTTGCTAATTTAAATAAAAATTTTCCCCATACGTTAAAAAAAAAATTTCGATCACTAAAGACCAAATTTCAAATACGTGCGCCAAAAAATTTGTGACGTGTGGACCAATATACACCGCGCCGTATGAATGGACAGACAGTAATCAATATTAGCAGACGACAAAAATGGTGCATAATAGAAGTATCATAACCTTAAAATCATCTAAAGAAAAGAATGAACCAGGAGAAAAAGAACTTAGTCCGCGATCAAAATCGTTTGCGAGCGAAAAAGCGTAGACTAGTTCTAAAATTCAGAGAAAAAACTGAAACTAATAATGATGATTCTGATCATTCTAATGGAGATTATGACACCGAAAATATCGGAGCACTAAACATAGAATCACTGAATGACATTGGAGGTAAGTTTTCATAGGTTCAAATATTGTATTTCTTAACTTTCTTAATAAATTTTATGGACTTTCTTTGTGAAATTTTTAATTTCATGAAGAAAAATAAATGTGTTTATTGAAGTATTAATTTCTGATATATTTTTCAGTATTGGGGAGGTGCCAGAAATAAAAAGGGATCCAATCGAGACCGCGAAGAACGAATCGATGATGAACACGATGTACCTGCCAAATAAAAATATTGTTGATAATCTATGTTGGCCTTATTTTTTTTTTAATTCCTTATTGACAATTTTTTCTTGCAGCCCGACCAGCATCCGATCGAGGAGCCCAGTCAAAAACCGGTCGGATCCCGACCGGGTTACCCTATTTGTATCCGGGATCCAACCGGGTAACCCAGCCGGGATCCGACCGGATAACCCGGCCGGGATCAAACCAGCGCAGCAGCGTGACGAAACCAACCAGAATCCGACAGGGCAGCCTGGCCAGATTCCGGATACAAGCAGGGCAACCCTGCCGGAATCCGGCCCGAACCCGGTTATAATTTCTACACGGGCTGGAGTATATATTTGTATTTTGGGAACAACACAATAATTCTATCTTCTCTAACTGTTCTCGAATTTATTGTATTTTACTGTTATGTATTAATTCAGATCAGAAAAATGTTATTTTATTGGACATAACGATATAGTGCGTTGAAAACTGCAAAGTTGGTTACTTTTTCTTTGATTTCCCGGGAAAAAACAAAGACTCAGCCCGCCTCGAATATACAGGGTGTTTTTCTAAGTTGAGACATCGAAATATCTAAAAAAAATACGCATCCTATGAAAAAAATATCCTTAATAAAAACTTTTTATTTTCGAGGGGGAAAAGCGACTTTGAAACAATTTACCCCCCCCCCCCACCCCAGGAGGCAGGAGTGGGGGTAACTTTGTAATTTCAAATGGGAACCCCAAATTTTTATCACAGATTCAGATTCTCCTTTATGAAATACGTAAGATTTATTCAAAAAAATTTGTTCGATTCACGATTTTTTTCTCTCGATTTTTCGACCCACAACCCCCCTCCTGGGGGGGGGGTAAATTTTTTCAAAGTCGCTTTTCCGCTCGAAAATAAAAAGATTTTATCACGGATATTTTTTTCATAGGATGCGTATTTTTTTAGATATTTCAATGTCTCAAGTTTTGAGAAACTTTCGTGTTTTAATTTGTCAAAAAATCAAATTCTTTTATCCCGAAAAAAAATACCAAATGAAAAATATATGCAGAGCAAACTATACATCAGAGCTTCTTATTCCTAAAAAAATCAGGGGAAAAAGGCACTGTTTTTTGAGCAAAAAAAAATTATTTTTTTCCTTCAAAAAATTGGAATAACTTTACCTTTTTTTATAATTTTTTTTTTGGATCTTGAAAAAGATTTAAAAACTGGATAATCTGAAATATTAAAAACCAATATATTTCGAAAATTGCACAAATGCATGGTGTTAATGTAAAATTTGCAAAAACACTCATTTACTCTTGAAATTCAAAAATATTCGTCAAAAATGTAAAAATATCGCTATGTTATTTTTTTCAAAATAAGTGTCTCCTTATTTTCGACGTACAAAAACATATTTCATTAGCAAGCCAATGCTGAACATGTCATCCAGCGGCCTGTATGATATGATTCGAAATGGATTCGGTCCATAATGCCTTGAATCTCTGGATGGATTCTGATTTCGAAAAGAGAGTGTGCACTCGTGGGTCCTCGTGCCGCGTGGTAATTGCTTATTCGTTTGCTCTTTGATTCATAAGCAAATTAATCTTATCCTTTTCTCGTATCAAAGCCATTAACCGATCTTGGCGTGCGGCCTCGGCAGCTCCATCGCTACCCCAAATGTCACCCCAGGCTAAGGGCGCAAAACCCAAGCCTCTCGAACTAACACAATTACCGCGTGGATCTCCTTGAGCATTCATTAAAAAACCTGTAGTGGTCGAGGGAGGTCCCCCCGGGGTGGTAGTTACGATTTTGTAGGGTTAGAATCACCCAAGAGTTTCCCCCACCCTCGAGTGTCATTCAGCGAGGATTAATAGATATATACGTGGGTTACAGGGGGGACGTTCTTCCCGTGGAAGGAACTATGTGTACGGCTGTAGAGTAGAAGATGCTGGAAGTAATGGCTGTTGACAACGAGGGGGATTAGGAAGTGCTAATTGAATGTTTAGGCCCGCCTCAAGTAATCCCTGTTGGGACACGCGAATATGTCTTCTGTGTTGAATGTAGTTCTATGATCTATGCTGCATATTTATTTTACGACCATAGGCGTTGACGATAATTAACTGCAAATTTAAATATGGGGAGCAATATTAAAATTGGGATGCTAAGGATGTACTTCTTGTACACTAAATTTCAAAATTAAAAGACAAATTTAAATAACAGAATAAAGACCAACCAAATGTAGTTGTAAACAATCTTTAAAAGAATAACATTATAATTGAATAAGAACTGCAGATTTTGGCCTATAACCGAAGCAATAATACTAAAATTCATTATTGTTCAATGGACCATTTTTTTCAAAACGCATCGCTTTATCTTCCAAAATTAGTTGTAATTATAATTGAGTATATTTTCAAAAATTCGACTTTCGATTATTGGTGATCAACGCCCCCCCCCCCCGATTGGTTTTCTTTCCGAAAAAAGAAATTCTCTATTTTCTAAATGGGAAAAGTACAGGTTTTGCAAAAATGTTGTCTCTCCTAACCCCCTTCTATTGATATGTGACAAGTTTTAAGTACTTTTTGACTAATTTTCAATTATTTAAACAATTATAATTTCTTCCAACAACAGTTCTGTTCCAGTAAATGTTATAAAGTTACTATTTTTCGAGATAATTTATTGATATAGTTTATAAATCTAAACAAAAAATCTTTTTTTGTTTAACATATTGTACATTTGTTTGAATAATTTTTGTTTGTATAATTTTGTTTTCACAAAATCGCGAAAACTGATTATTTTCTCGAATTTATGACACAATTAACGAATAGTAAGATGAGTAATATTTTTTATGGATATTTGGCAACTGCTTAAACTAATTTCAGTTGTTTAAACAATTTTTTTCCCCTGTAAATCGTGAAAACGAAATCGCTCTGACAAAATAACTGGCTATAAGGGGAGGTTGAAAAAATGCGTAACGCCTTGGGGGGGGGGGGGTCATCACGAGCGTTGCGCCAATGTTAAACTTACACACACTTCCTATGGAAGGAAGCTTTAAGTGGGTGGGGGGAGGTGGTCAAAAATGTAATTGGAAAAATGGCTTTAAAAAATGATTATTGTCTACACAATTAAAAATTGTTCAAATAATTACCAAATATCGTCGAAAAATATATTAGTCTCGACATTCATTAATTGTGTCATTAATTCCAGCAAAGGAAAATTCTTTAAATAATTACACAATATATGTTAACCAAGAAATATTAATCTTGTCATTCGTCAACTGTATCACTTATCCCGAAAAATAATAACTTTTCACTATTCGCAGGTGGAGAAAAATGGTTATTTTTTATATGACTTTTACATAAAACTGATATTTGGTATTTTGGGGGCATTTTGCGGGCACAATACGAACGAATTGGCGGGGTTTTAGTTGGATACTATTCCTTTAATACAATTTCTAAAAAAATTAGTTTTATATTCTTAAAATGTATACAAACCTATATGTATATAAAAAAACATTTGTTTTTCTCAAATGTTTTACTCTATTGAATTACTTAATTTTTGATTTATAAAAAGAATTTTTATTATTAAAACTCCTTCACTAAAGTTTTTAGGTTATTTTTCATCACGTTCAACCCTTTGCTAAATCTTTGAAAGCGCATCAAAAAACCTGTAGATGATGCTAGTAAAAAATGTAAAATTTTCCATTCAAAATGAGCCCGAAGAAACTTGAAAAATGTTGAACAATTAAAGAGATATTGATCATTTAAAAAATGGTGAAAACTCCGTTTTTTCTATAGATATTCCCCTAAAGAATGATCGAACACAATTCAAATAGGAGTCATTCAATGCAGAGGTGTATACATTTTAAGATAATACAATTTTAAGAAATGGTTAGCAATTGTATTAAAGATATAACAATGTGATCTTTTTGAAAAATCTCAAAGGTTACGATTGAATATGTTGGATTGTTGGGCTTTGTGTTGTATATTATATATTACAAGAAATACTTTTTGACACCAACCGTTTACAATTTCTCAGATTAGTTAGTTAATCCAGAAAAAGGACCTCTCGTCGAACGGACTGAAATTTTTGAACAATAGAAGAAGGCCGTAAATGAATGGGATAGTAAATTTGGAGGAAAGGAAACAAATATTACCAACCGCAATAAAACAGTAACTGGTAACAAAAGTAATTTCTCTGGCAGGTAACAAAATAAAATTTGAACCAGTCGGTTTGTTGGTGGTATTAAACTTAATATGCAGATTTAGGATTTTAGGGGACATAGCAGGTCAAAATGTTTACGAACCAACCACTTCGAACAATAATGTTCCACTCTGCACCTGACCTGTTTTACAATCATACCTGCGTTTTTAACATTGATAATCTTCCAAGGATTCTTTTAAAAATTAGACATTTTATTACTGAACGAAAGGAATGGCGCACAAACTTTTTCTTCTAGGAAGAAACAAAATCCTTAGATGTTTCAATTGTTCAAGAATGTTTGTTATTCTGTGTATAGTATATTGTAAATTATAATTAATAAGTAGTGCTAAATATTTTGTATCTAATAATAACCAGAAAAGTCATAAATAAAATGTATTAATTAAAAGCTGTGCGTCAATTCAGTTAATTAGAACTGTTATGAATGGGAATTTATTTTCCGAGAAAATGATTTTATTTGTTTGCACACATATTGTTCAGATTAAACAGAGCCTTAATACTGATTAGATATGAAAGCCTCGTAAAATTCTAGGAAATCAGGAGACACTATTTACGACTCTTCTGGCCGTATATTCACTCAATTTTATTTCTACCTTTACCATGCAAAGCCAAATCTCATCTGAGAAATAAGCTTCTAATTTTGGAAATTAAACATTACGTTGAAACATAATTATAATAATTATACTGCTGTTTCTAATGATTGTGGAGGATAATGTTCTAATACTTCCTGAAAATGAAAATTTATAGAGAATGTATCCCTTATAGAATTTTTTTTTATTTTCTCTTCAAAAAAGTTTTCTCATATCAATGCAACATTTCCGCGTGTAAGAATTCAAATGCGGAATATTTTGTTTGAAATATAAACGCCAAATACAGTTGTAAAAATAAAGTCTCTTTATATAATTTGAAGACTGTCGACCGGTGGAACACTTTTGTGCTGTCAACCTGATTTTGGTAATCGTGTGAATAAAACGATTAAGTTAAATTAAATGATAAAGAAAATAGCGTATTTCTATTAATTTATAGTAAAAGTAATATTATGTTTGTTGATAATAAATTAGTTTTGATCTTGACTGCATAAGAAGGAAATTTCTTTCATTTAGTAAAGGTTGCTTATACATACAGAATCTAATCATTTATTTATCGCAGAATATGCGGTCTATGAATCATAGGAAGGTTTTGTAGTATTTTTTTTTTCTTTTGTATTTGCAATCATGCAATTCCTCAATACAGGTGAGAACGGTTGGGGCCATATTGGTTTCAAATCAGCCAAAACAAATGAAGACAGTTGAGACCTAATTAGAAACGGGGAAGCAGTGTGGGACCAATCCCTATATTCGCATTGAAAACAATAACTGGGAAGTCACTCAATTTTGTCGTGGATGCAAAACGATAGAAATGAAACGAGTTTTATGTCAATAAAAGCATTCGGACAAAAACGAAATTGTTTCATAATGAAAGGAATTAAAATGTGCGATTTTTCAGGCCCTGGCCATTTTTTAATGCCATTAAATATCCAATTATCCGGTCCAATGCCTTCCTCCTTACAGGGCTTAATCTAATATGCAGAAAAAATGAACTCTCTGTCGTGAATCTGCCCAGTATCTGTTTCTCAGATTACCGGCAGAAAACCACCTTTTGGAATTAACTAAAAATCTGAAATTGGATTCACGATGTCGAAATTCGAGAAAAGGAAAAGACAATTAAACAAAAGCCGTTAATTGAATAAAAAAACATGTGCCTATTTGAGAAACTCACCTCATAAAGTGGCCGGCGGCCCGTTGATGCAACTCAAGATCAATTGTGCTGCCGTGTTTGAGACTCTCGTCTCGTTTGTAAACTTCCGAACAAAACTACGCCAAGCTCACCACGAATTCGGCACTCGAAACTAAATTTGATTGGAACCCCCGATAAAGCAAAAACTGTAATCGCTGAAAGTCTCGTGTCACTGCACTTGGCAAGCACTTCAAAAGTTCTCGTGCTCAACCCACTTTTTTCACACCTAGTACACTCGAAAGTTCATTTTTTTTACATTAACGAAGCCCCGCCAAAACCGAAACACGACGCACAAAATAATGACGGTGCTTTTTGTGAAAAAAAAAACAGGTTAATTTGACCAGGGCGAACACGGAGCGTGCCGCGACGTGCTTCTCTCGAGACAACGTAATTTGGAAGTGTAGGCAAACGGTCGAAGCACCGGTGGCGGTGCTGAGGTGTTCGAAACGAACCTCCTTCTCTTCCCCTCCAGTGAATTTGAAAGCGAGCGGGAGTGGAGCTCTGTCCAATCGCAGCCCCTGGGAGGCGGTGACGGTTAAAATACGTCGAGGCGAGGGTGCATTTTCATTGGTTGAAGCGATCCCGCGAGTCAAGTTCGAACCTGAGGGAGCAAAAAGGCGCGTACGAAAATGCTGTGCTGTGCGCACTTACCGTCCGCAATCTATGTTTTACACTTCCTGTGCATGTGTGGAGAAGAAACTCCCGTTGATGAACAAAATCTTTCCAGGAAAATTGTCTCCCGAAATACTGCATAGATACAACATACGAGGTCCCGCCGGCACAAATTATCCTGAGAATTTCCAGCTTGACGTGCCCAAATTACAAGCTTCTATCTCGGAACATTCGTATTGAAAGGTTCTAACTTGGGAGGAGCAAATTAAAAGGGTCTATAAAGTTGAGGGCGCTGGTGTTCCCAGTACAATTTAGATGTGATCCTGAAATTTCGGGAGTTCGCCACCCGAGACAGCAACATTTAATTTGCATTCTCCGAGATAGAACCTTTCAATACGGATACTACGGGTAGAACCTTGCCATTTGAACATGTAGATGTGTTTTTTTAGGAGGAGTAGAATAGATCTAAGGAGATTTAAGGTACGAAGTATATAAGAATGGATGTGAAAAAGTTTGTAATTGGGATTTAACTGAAAATAAATTTCGCACCGTGGGCGCAGACAAAGCCCTGATCTTTGAATTTTGTTAATTGTGATAGTAGGGAATTTAATCCGAAAAGACATTTAAGTTAAACAAATATTTTAGAACTAGATAAACATATGAAGACTACGATAGACCTTTTATCTAATATTTCGTTGGTAAATGTATTTAATGAGTTATCAGCTCAATCGTTAATTCCAAAAATTGCCACTAGTGGTGTAACAGTAGAGTGGTGGGGGTTTAATTTGAAACTTGGATTTGATTAATGTTGTCGACATGTATTCAATAAATTAAATAATATGGATGCATTTGTAAAATTAATCTACTTTCAATAGTTTGAAGCGGTTGTCGCAAATGTTTCCTCGATTTCTCACAAAAGCGTTCTGTGGATTAAATATGGTCGGTTTGGCACCATTTTTTAAGCAAGGATGTTGTAACGGAGCACGATGAATAATCCGCCCTTATTGATCATATTTGACACAGTCTAATAATATTATCATCCGAAAAAAGATTTTCACAAACACGAGCTGTTGATTGGAAAAAGTTACACCGGGCATACACAGAAAAAACTGGGGTTTCTATTAGAACCAATTTTTGGTTCCAAAGGAGCTGCAAGAAAAAAGAACCTCTCTTGCTGAAAAGGAACCCAAAATGATAAATGGTTTCTAAATGAACCCAAAGTATGGATTCAAATGGTTCTAATAGAGCCTTTTTGTCACTTCTGCCTTGACTCACTTAAAAGATTTTACAAGTTAATGATGCACACTTTGCTTTATAATTCGAATTAAATAATATTGCACTGGGAAAAAGTTAATGAAGAAACTAAAATCATAGACATTAAAAATTCTTGAAAGGAAGATATCGCAGATGAAATGTGACAGTTTTTAAGGTTATGTTGAAAATCCGATGTTTTCCACTGCGCATGCACAAGAAGCACGGGACTATTTAAAATGATATAATATACACTTGCAATATTAGGTTAATATTACATTTTTTCAAGAAGCTATGTATTTCTATAATTCAATTTAATTTGTTTTAAAAAGGAATAAAAAACATTTGTTAATATTTATCTGTATGAATATTCAAATTATTTATTGATTTCAAAAAGGCTCGCGCTTCTCGACACATGCGCAGTTGGAAACTTCGGCACCCGCCGATGGCCATCTATCGGATATGAAAGAACTAAAAAGGAACCCTCAATAAGAGTTCCTTCACTGATCTCTCAGTTTTTTCTGTGTACCTTTTCTCTTCGTGCACTTGAAAAGTAGATATTTTTCCTTTGAATTTAAAACTGTTTCTTTCACACTTTAGTACTGAACAAGTAAATGGCATTTGTGCATTTTTTGAGAGATTGCACATCTGCAGACTCTCCTTGCACGATTCTGGTTGTCATTCCGACTTTGAGGTTAGAAAAAGTGTTTATGTTTTCAAATTCCATACTACCTGACGCTACTACACCATGACGCGCGGTGGCCAATTCGCGAAGCTTTTTGGCTTACGTCAGGGAACTTCCCCCACCACAAGAGAGCCCGGACCTGTGTACATTATGGTCCATTTACACCTCGTCCTCATTTGCATGCAGGCGGAAAATGTACCTTCCTCTCACTCTAACACGTGACGATCCCATGCATTTATCTCATTCTAGATTTTTCTCTGTCCGTGAAGATTTTCCGGTTTGGTGGAAAATCTAGAGTAATATAAATGCATGGCATCTTCACGTGGTACACGGAAAAAATTTATCCGTAAAAAAGTCACGAACTAGTAGCTAGGTCTCGGATATGAGAAAAATGCATCGGATATTTATGTATTTTCGTCAATAACCTGCGAACTTTGAGAAAGATTGACGAACTCGATGTGAAAATTCTAAAATGGTTCATCAGTTCTTTTTTACGTGAATAATTACAAAAATATTACGAGTGATTGGGAAAAGATTCTCAGAGCACTCACGAGCTTGCCCGATAAATCTGGGAACTAGACACAAGTTCGCCTGCACGTGGCCCACACATACACTCTCCCAAACGCGCGGTGCGTGCGCGCGCTCGTATGTGTGCCTTGAGCTCGTCGGATGAGTGGCTAGAAATTTTATAATACCTATTTTGTTTGGCCTTGATGGCTGCGCGTGTTTACGCACTCCTGGTTTATATTTAGAAACTGGTGAGTCAGCAGTCTTTGAGGGTTCGAATCTTCTGAGTTGCGAATTTATAAATTAATATAAAATTGAATCGCACAAATAAAATTTTTCCTCTTTTTATTTCAGTCTGAAATTTTCAGGAACTGTTCGTAGGAAATTCGAACTGTTCGTAAGAAACTTCGAAATTTATCCATATATTTCTCATAGAAATAAGGATTTAATGTTTCATTTTTTTATCTCGTATCCGAGACCTAGCTACAAGTTCGTGACTTCTTCACGGATAAATTTTTTCCGTGTAGAGTGAGAGGAAGAGAGTTTTTCCAACAGATGTGTAAATGAGCCTTTACCGTGGTTATCAGAAAATATAAATTCTCCGAATTTGAATTGCCGCCAACGAGGGCGCCACTATTTGTAGAAAAGAAACTCGATGTGACTTTTCGACACTATTTTCAGGATGATAAAGAATGTAAAGGATCCTTAAGGCCATGTGACGAGTGGATCACATGACCGGATTCCTACCATACTGACACTTTTTTTATTTCCTAACTTATTTTCACACGAATAGCCACATGGAGTTGAACATTTGGGATCATAAATAAGAACCACTAAGAACGGTGGGTATGGGCATACATTTTAATAATCCTGAAAAAAGCAAAAAAAAAAATTATTTACAAAAAAACTTTTTTCATAATTATAAAAATGCATGACGAGACCCGCCTTTCTTAGTGCTTCTTATTTAGTATCCCAAATTTTCAACTCGATGTGGCGCTTTGTGTGAAAATAAGATAGGAGAAAAAAGTGCCGGTAAGGTAGGAATCTGGTGACGTGACCCACTCATCACGTGGCCTTAAGGGAAGGCACTAGAATTTTTTTTTATAATAAAATTTGTATTATTAATGACATATAATTTTTGTATAAATATACAAAGGATGTGTTTAGGAAAGTTTAAAGATTTTTTGTTTGAAATTTGTTTATAATTTGAGCATGAAGAAACAAATGATTGGTTCAGAAGTCTTTACCAATATATTAACTTATTCAATAAAAAACTCGCATGGAATAATATATTAATAACGGTAAACAGATAAATTTTCTATTTTACAACATAAACATTTAAAAACATTGAATTGCTTTTATTTAACAAACTTTTGATCTATATTATAAAGGGCAAAGTTCGTGGAACGTGGCGCCATCCCAGACGGATTTTTTAAAAGTACTACATCAGTCGTGTACTGATTACTATAAGGTTTGATTAGAAAACATTTTGAAGGGCCCTAATTTTTTTTACCAAATTAGATGTCAATTTTTTAATTCTTTTCATTTGGAAAACACCTTGACTTAACCTGTGAAAAGGTAGAGATAGACTGAGATTTCCGAGTATGGTTTCTTGCCTGAAAAAGAACCCCTTGTCAACAACTATACTATTTACTGAAGTTAGCGCCACTGAAATTTCAGTAACATTTTCTCCTGAAACCCCAGTGAAACGTTACTGGAATTTCAGCTTTGATAGTAGTCCCTGATTTCACTGAATAAATTAACCTTTGGAATTTGTAAGTGATTATAAAGTAAACAAATTATTTTCTTCAGGAGTTTATATGCGGGCCTTATTTTATATTTCTAAGTTAAATCTTTAATATTATGGACAATTTTAAGTGAACTCGTAAGTGAAGAAATTACTGATGCACGACTCTAAGAAAATAGAATATTTTTTTAACAAAACTTTAATTGTTTCTTACTACATACTGAGTGGTTGTGTATACTTGAATATTTAAAAATAAGAAGAAAAGAAATTAACAAACAAAAATGAGATGTTTTTAATGAAATCTTTCAGAAAAGGAAAGAGACCAAAAACAGAAAAAGAAGCATTTCTAGAGGTACCTTTAATCGATATTAATAAAAAATTAATGCATCAATGTTAAAGGGATTGAAATATGTCTACCTTGATCTTAATCACATCCATGTCTTGTATTAATTGCTCATGAGATATATTCTCATATATATGCTTATCAAATAATTATTTGATTGAAAGCTCATATGATTTATAAGAAAAAGATTGAGAAGAAAAGAGGATGCTGGTAAAAATGCCTAACAATCGCATGTGCATGGATGTTCCAAAGATCGAACACATTTCACGTGTTCCGTCGGTAAATAGGTGGAAAATGAAGACGCGTGGGAGGGGCGGTATAAATGGTGAGCGACGGAATACACTCAGAGAAAAGATTGAGTTGATTCAACAAAACAGTTTGTTCAACCCAATTTGTTTGTTGAAACTAAAAAATTTGGTCAGCACTAATAAACTTTTGGGTATTTTTAAGAAACACAACGAATTAATTTGGTCAATTCAAAGTAATTATTTAGTTGAGCACCCCGTGCAGAAATTGCCCCGGTTGGCCCTACTACAAGAAGTTTTCTGGTCGGATCCCGGTCGGGCTACCCCTGTTTGGGTTTCATGGCCAGGAACCGGTCGGGAGCCGGCCGGGCTACATTTTTCTCGAATCACCTAGTCGGGAGCCGGCCGGTTACTGGCCGGGACAACCCTGGTTAGATT
>CAKNYM010051487.1:106601-137173 GCA_932195095.1 Andricus curvator
AATCTAACCAGGGTTGTCCCGGCCAGTAACCGGCCGGCTCCCGACTAAGTAATTCGAGAAAAATGTAGCCCGGTTGGCTCCCGACCGGCTCCCGGCCATGAAACCCAACCAGGTGTAGCCCGGCCGGGATCCGACAAGAAAACTTGTTGCAGTAGGGCCAACCGGGGTAATTTCTGCACGGGTAATTGTACTTATTTTATTAATTGGGCATAAAGTGGGCTGCCCAACGAAGGCCCAGCTATTTACCTCAATCTGGGCATTCGTTGGCCTGACCGTTACAATCCAGACAGTAGCCCAGTTGGGCAGTAATTGGACTGCCCAATTGGGGCCCAACTATTAATTGGGCAATCTGGTTGGGGCCCAGTCTGGCCCCAATTAACTTTCCCACATGGGATGGAGTATTTGATTGATTCTACAAAAAACTTTTTTTTGGTCTATCAAATATTTTGTTGAATCACCTAAAATTTGTTCGATTCAACCAAATTTTTATGTATATCTAAGATAACAGTTCTTTTAGTTTGAGTCGTATGAGACATTTTTTTCTGAGTGTGTATATATAGCATAAAAGGTAATTTCAACAGTCAAAACAGGTTTCAGTTA
This sequence comes from Andricus curvator, assembly GCA_932195095.1. Taxonomy (NCBI): domain Eukaryota; kingdom Metazoa; phylum Arthropoda; class Insecta; order Hymenoptera; family Cynipidae; genus Andricus; species Andricus curvator. Next base: position 107,202 of record CAKNYM010051487.1, read on the forward strand.
GCATATTTGAAAAAATAATATTTAGAAAGAGGAAACTTACGAAAGAAATTCTTTGGACACCCTCCCCCCAAGTAAGGATTCATAAGATTTTCAAAAACCCCTTACTAAAAGAAATTCTTACTTTTCAACTTATCTTACGAAAAGTCTTAATAGACATTATTAACTGATCAAAAAAAAGGATAAAACTCTTTGAAACCCGTGTGGAAAAGTGTCATATGGCAGTCTGGTGTCAGGTCTGGCCCAGGTCTGGCCTTATCTAGACTGTCTAGTCTGGAATATATATGATCTGGCCGAGGTCTGGCGCTTGTCATGCCCAGGTCTGACTTTATGTAGACCGTCTAGTCTGAAAGGTCTGCACTCAGAAAAAAGTTTGGTTGATTCAACAAAAATTTGTTTGGATCTCGTGTGGAAATTACCAAATGTTTGCCCAATTACAAGTGTCGCCCCAACTTGGGAAATTATTTCATGGCTACAACAGGGTTAATATCTTAAATCTAGTTTAAACTAACTCTGTTTCACAGTTCTTGATTGCAGCGCCATCAACTTGGCTGTGCATCTGTTTTCAGTCGGGCTCCATCTTGAACCTCTTGAACGCAAGTAGATGACAAGTAGGTTGGTTTGAGGTTATATTGGCGAGTGTTTTTGGGATTTCGTCTGTATCAATTATTAAAGTGTGATTCAAATTATCATAAATGCCGAAAGTGAAAAGCACTCGTCGCGTTCGGAGAATTTTCCAACATTCCAAGATTCCAGAACGAAAACGAAAATAAGTAAATAAATCATAAGTAATTAGTTTATGTTTATAACGCAATGAAGTCAAACCTAAAAAAAATATTAATGTTGTATTTTTATAAAAGAATAAATAAGTTGCACATTCATAAGACTACTACTTGAGCCTACTTTTTTTACGGAAAATCAAATTCGAAAATCCATCACCAATATCATCAAAAAGTACATGTGAGGAGAATTAGCCATGAGATTTACAGCTACGAAGAGAATATCAAATAAATTACTTTTTAAGGACTTTTACATGTGCTCTTGTATTCTCGGCAAGAAAATGATTATTATAGCGGTTAATGATAATATATTATTATAATTTAACTTAAACTTCAATTTAAAATTTCCAATTTTTTCATTTTACAGGCGTTGTTTGTGAAAAATATAAGTCCACTGAGGATGAAGTCTTTCCTCATCTTGGAACGGTCTTCACTAATTCCAAAGATTGGGGTGGCAACCGAAAGTTGAGGCTGGCGACAAATAATCCGGTTCAGGAATAAGATTCTTCTTAAAATGTTCAGCTACTTGATATGCTTCTTTCAAATAAACAATTTTACCTTTATAAGTTTTTTTACTCATTTTTTTATTTTTAAAAACAATTTTTTATTTTAATGAGGTTGAGACTATAGAAAAATTAATAAAGCCAAGTTGCGGCCAAGCCGGTAGATAAGTTAGGCTCTGGCCGGGTTGAACGTTTCATTTGTGGTTCGGTTCTCTCTAAATCCCCAATTTGGGGCCAAGTTTTTCCTATTTTGCTTGATTCAACCAAATTTTTTGGTTAATAAAGTTGGTGTGATTGTAATAAATATTTTAGTTGATTGTAATCAATATTTTGGTTAATCCATCCAAATATTTTGGTTGATCCAAACAAATATTTTGGTTGTTTCGTTCAATAAAAATGTATCTAGATCTAGAACTTGACTTTCAAACAATTGTATTCCAGGACAAAAGCTTTTGATAAAAAACTTTTGATAAGCATCACTTGCAGCATTAGAAACCCGAACTTTCACCCAATTTGACAGAAAGGCTTTTTTCATATTGTGGGGGTTCTTTCATCACTTATGAATTTCGAGGTTAGATTGCCTGCACCGGTGTGAACCCTGCGGACTAAATGTTGTACTTTCGTTCAAAATGTTCTGCATACTGTTTCAGAACCCAGTTTTTTAAAATCGTTGACATTTTTAGTGTCAATTTGTTCGTATCACTTATTTTTTTACTAATTCGCGACACGACGCACGATGAGAAACTTTTCGATAGGCAAACTGGTCACCGGTGTGGGCTGACATCATCTGTTTCTGTATATTTTTAGTGTAGTTAATGAAAGCATTTGGTAGAATCAACCAAATTATTCCGTTAATTTAACCAAATCATTTTCTAATAAATAATATATTCCGCTCAACACATTTATTTGGTTGAATCAACTAAATATACTCAAATAAATAATTACTTTAAATTGACCAAATTAATTCATTGTGTTTTTTAAAAATATCCATAGGTTTATTTGCGCTGACCAAATTTTTTAGTTTCAACAAACAAATTAGGTTGAATAAAACTGTTTTGTTGAATCAACTCAATCTTTTCTCTGAATGTGGTGTGGCCCAGGACTAGCACTGATCAGCTAAATACACTTATAGAGAAAAATGATTTTTTTGCAAGTCATTAAAAAAATAAAGGGAGTGTAGCCAGCACCTGACCAGACGGTCTGGCCTGGGGCTAACCAAAAAAAGTTACACTTTTGGCTAGGCCCAGGCTAGACCATCTGGCTAGCGTCAAGACTGGCAACCCGGCAGTCTGGTTTGGGTCGTGCCAGCGCCAAAAGATTTTTTCACACGGGAAAGAGGAATATGATGAAAATAATTATAATGCGAAAAAGGGTACTGTTTTGAAGAACATGTACATGTACAATTGTAATATGAAAAAATGTTCTATCTAAATAATTGTAATAGGAGAATGAAATAGCTGTTATGAAATTGTTTGTTTTCGAGATGAGGACTGATATTTCAGTGAATCAATATTGCAACAGAATAAAATCTCGAGTTTTTCATTACGCAATTTAAGATCCCTCTTAGTTTGCGAAGTCGTAATAATCTCTATATGGTCGATAGTTCATTACTCCCTGTTTCATCGCATCACTGCCGATGCATCTTGAACCGAGATGATTAGGGTGCGACGCCTTCTATATATTCTGATGATCACCTCGTTAGTTCAGTGGAGAGAAGGGATGTTTTATGCTATACTAGTCTGATTGGCTATAATACTTTGCGTAATTAGAATCGTTAACCTTTAATTGATATGGAATATATTTCCCATTTCAAACACCTGTTTTATACTCATGTAAAAACCTATCCTTAATTTTGTATTCCATATTCCGAATGCATATACACTATCATCAGGAATCAAGTACCCTTATACATATATGTGCAACTAAACCCTATTCGTTTCTGCGTTGATTCCTAATTCCAATTGTTCATTGTTCATTCTATTTTTCATTGTAGTAACATCTTAAGTTGTTCTCTTTTCAACAATTATGAAGTTGCAATCGTCTCGAAAGGCAAATGGAAAGTCACGTGCGAGCTCAAATCACTCTAGTGTTCAGATACAAGCACACACGCGGTAGCCCTCGGACGAGTACGCGATTGCATTGTTAGTCGCATCATGGAACTTGTAACGTATGAATATCTAATGCTCCCCTCTACAATTAAATTCAGACAATATGTTTTGTTTCGCTCGACCCACCCTCGGCTGGTTCAATGGGACTAGGGGTTGTATTCCCCACCGCTTATCGACACGGTACTTTCCCCTTCTGGGTTCTAATATTGAATAACGCGGTAAGTGTAAATCTCGCACTAACCCCCATCTCGTCAGGGAATTTCAAACCCATAAATGGGGTTGTTAGAGAATTACAGACACAAACAAATTTCCTTCAAATTTCAAAACAGTCGAGATATATCTGGGCTTAAATGTAAGAAATAATTCAATGCATTTTTAAAAATATCTATCACACTTCCTCGCAACGAATTTATCCAATTAAAAATTTCACTTAAGTGTTCAGTCTTGTCGCATAGGGATGTAATCTGACTACTATGTTCCTACAGGTTTACAGTCGTACCCCACTTCAATTTCTTAAGTTCAATTTAGTTAAGTGATCAGGGTGCGAGAGGTTGATTATATTACTAAGGTACTCAGTGTCTCAAACTCGACAATCACTCAACAAAATTCACGAAATAGACCTGTAACAATAATTATTCTTCTTTCAAAATATTGGAAAACGTTCATATTTCATATTGTAGAAGCTACAACTTCAACCAATATTGTATACTTATTACCTACGGGTAATTTAGACTTGTGTCAAAAGTAACTCAAGCCAAATGGCCATCCCTTTTGCAATTCGCATTTTATAGGTACCTATCTGAAAGGAAAATATGAGAATGTAAAGTCCAGAAGCGGCGGAGCCTTTTTTTCTAGAGGGGCTTAAAAACTTATAATATTGAATGGTGCATAATGGACATAGTATAATAATATTATACTATGTGAAAATGAAACATAAATAATAAATAAACAATAAATAGTAAATAATAAATACAGGTATAAAATTCATATTGCCAATAATTTCACACAGATTTCAAAGATTGCACAAAGATTTCAATGATTACCCAAAGATTTCACAGGTTTCGCAAAGATTTCGGATATATTTAAAAGATTTCACAAAGATTTGACAAAGATTGCAATAATTTTTCAAAAATTTCATAAAGATTTCACAAATATTTCACAAATATTTTGCAAAGATTTCACAAAGATTTGACAAAGGCTGCAATGTTATCTCAAAGATTTTACAAAAATGTTTAATATTTGTCAAAGATTTCGGATAGATTCAAAAGATCTCACAAAGACTTCTATTATATTTCACAAAGATTCCAAATATATTTCAAAGATTGAACAAAGCAGCAAAGAATTTAAAGATTTCCAGTTTTAATCATTCGATTTCAGAGGGGGGCAAATCAATACTTTGCCCCTCATCCCTGGTCGATTTCTAGGAGGGGGGGGGGATTTCCCCCTGTGCTCCTTAGGGCTCCGCCGCCTCTGGTCAAGCCTTTTAATAATTTAATATGGAGTCTAAAGCTCCAAAGAGTAAATAAGCTACTCCAAGCCTGCCAATCACCATAAATAGATGACATGAAAAACATTATATTTAATCAATTATTATAAATTCCATGTTCCTAAGAATAAGAATTGTTCTCACTTCAAGAACAGACAAGCCATTCAGCATTAAACCTAACTCTGTCATACTTTTAAAGAAAGGCTTTATCTCAATTTGCCTTAAGGTAAAATACGCTACTACGTCGCAACGTGAACATGACCTTTATGGCAAAATGCAGATAGAGCCGTTCTTAAAAAATACGGCAGAACTATTATACACTCAGAAAAATGTTTGTTTGAATGAAACAACAAAATTTGTTGGAATTCATATAATTGAAAGTAACAAATTTTTTGTTTCAATTAAAAAAAGGTTTATTTAATTGTAAGAAATGGAAAAATATTTGCCTCATTGATTGAAACATATAATTTGTTCAGTACAATTTGTTTGATTCAAACAAAAAATTGGCTTTCATTAAACAATGCATTTGTTTAAAATTTGTTTATTTGAATTCATAAAAATATTTATTTTATTCAAACAAAAAATATAATGCAAAGCAGTACTATAAAGTGCCGCTAGGCACTGCTAAGGCGCTGCCGGGAGGTTTCCCTGCGGTACTAACCTAACATCTAAATTGATCGATCCTTTCATTGATTTGATGGCATTGAAATTTAAGAATTTAAAATTAGATTAAAATCAAATTCAAAATCCCATTTAACGTCCAATAATCAAGTTAATGTATAGAATTCCTGAAAATAAAACAAGAATTCAACGATCAAATTTGGACAACCACCACAAAATGCTCCTATTGCAATTCCTAAAAAACAACAAAATTTGTTTCTTTCCCTTCTCATTTTTCTTTCCTCTTTTTTATTTTTGTGCAAAGAAACAAATTTTTTTGTTTTTAGGAATTGAAATAGGAGAATTTTGTGGTGTTTGTCCAAATTTGATCGTTGAATTCTTGTTTTATTTTCAGGAATTCTATACATTAATTTGATGGCATTGTTATTTTTTTTCAGTGTTGTGCGATTCTAACGGTTCTGATTCACTGGAAAAGTTAAAATTAAATGAAAAATGGACGCAATATTTCTAGTGTTGGAACTACTTGAATTTTGGAGCTTTACCTGGGATATAATTGAAGATTTCGCAGGTGAGTAAGTCTTTTTCATTTCTAACCTCCTTTCTTTATGAAGATGATTTATGAAATCGATAATGTTCTTTATCGATCGTAATTATCACAGTAAACTTAGAAGCAGGAACACTTATATATCTGTTCAATTTAAATGTCAAACACTGGGTCAGTTCTAATTATTCTATTTTATGATTTTTTAATTCAGAAATGAGAAGCACAATTAAAAATTAAACAGAAGTAAACATTCGGATTGAGTAAATGTTCCTGATTTTACGTGTATCACTATAATTATGATTAAAAATAAACGTATTATCGACCTTATTCATTATCTTTATAAATAATGCTCAATTTTGAGGTTAAGTGCAAAAAAAAAGATTTACTTCACTTGAAAACAATCTATAATCAATGTAAAAAAATATATATTCAACGTAATGAAGAACTTCACTCAATTTGAACAAGAGATTTATTTAAACTAACCAAAAATTTGTTTGCAACAAATAAATAAGGACAAACAAAAAATTTATTTAAATCAAACAAACATTTTTTTGACCCTATATCAAAGAAAGAATTTGTTTGATTCAAACGAAATTTGTTTGATTTAAACAAACATTTTTCTCAGTGGACACTGAAGTATTGCATATAATTTTAAAACAGGAGAGATTTATTATGCAGCACTTATCCTACATTTAACAAGAATTTCCCCGAGGAATTGTGTTTCTGACATGAGACATCATCATTTACAATACGGATACTGCGCAAAAAATGATTATATATTGAATTACCAGCTTTGTTTCAAATGAAACAAGACAATGACGTGCTCTTTTCGAAGGAGAAATACAATTCATATCAAAAGATCGTGTCCCGTTGAATGTTTCGCTGCCAGGTAAATGCTAAACGTTTTTGGCGAATCTTAGAACGACTCAGAAACAGCAGGACCAGGAGAAGAAAAGGAAGAAGGCGGAGATCTCCTAGAGAGCCTACACCTACAATAAAGGATCGAAGTGTCTGCATTATTATCTTTGGACGTTTAGAATTCAGATTTTAGAAGGTTATGGCCGCAGTTTCTAGTATTCTAGCTGGTGTCATAAATGCCGAAAACTATTAACAATAGATTGCCACCAGCCTACGCAGCTGGTCTAAACTCTAAAGTAATGACCATGTTTCGGATTGTCCTCTTCAGGCCGGGGCGGTTTCTTCCTGCAATCTTACAACATCCTACAGTTTCGATAGATTTACAATATCCTTGAATTACTGCTCATTGTACCACGTACTTTTCTTTGGGCACTTTCATTAGGTATTTCATTATAATTCTGTTATTCGAAAGCTTCGTTTAGAAGGTATTGGAAAGCATGTACATTTTCGTAAAAATTTCATTTTCTATAATGCTTTTTTGATCATTTTTGCATTTTACTTAATTGTATGTGACAAATGTACAAGAGATACAATTTGAGGAACACTATATAATTTTATCACTACTTATTCCATTCTTATCTTCCATTTGCGATACCACTTGTATCTTTTTTCTCGTTCAGGATGATAACCATTTTTATTCTATTTTTTTTTCTATTCGACACATATTAATTAATATACACACTAGACACCTATTAATTCTATTTATTTTAATCCTTTGTAGGGCGTTCCAAGCTAAAATTCATGTATCTCCTAATATGTAATATAATACGGAGTGTTTCGTCGTCCCGAAATTTGGGATGAGTAGTGAATTATTTTTCGTGAGCTTGGCTTGTCGTCCCGAATTTTCGGGACGACTCGAGGGACGACTAGTGACTAGTCCATCCCCTTTTCCAACTTCCCCAATTTTTCGGGACGACTAGCCACAGCCAATATAATATGTGTATTGTAAACCTATTTCATTCTATCCATTTCTGTCCTATGTATATTATATTCAATGTTATTTTTTATTCCCAAGGGAGTACATAATTATTTCTTATTGTTCTTTACAGAAATAAAGTCAATTCATTTCAATTTAATTTTATTATATCTGATTCTACTTATTTCATCCTATACTTTTTCAGTTTGATATACATTTTTTCCATTATATGTAAATTCTAAACTTATTATTTTGCTCTAAAATAAAAGTGAGATAACAATGGATAAAACGGGATGGAAAAGGATAGAAATATTGGAAAGTGTACGTAATATGCTAGAGTAAAAAAAACTCAAGGAATCATATGTAGATCGAATTATTGGAAAAACGTATAAAGCTCCATTATAAAACTGTGTAGAATTTTTGTCAACTGAAGTAAGATACACAGTGAAAACAAAAATAGAAATGAATATAAGTGATGGTTAAAAAGCAATACACAGTATAAGACAAAAGTGGATAAAATTGGTGGCTTTCGCAAGCGCAAAAAAGAAAAAAAAAGTGATAGATTGAGATCAAAAGGGATAGAATTCTTTGAAAACTTAGTTGGATAAAAAAAATAAGAAAATAAAGAAAAGAACAGTGTATAAATTTTGTTAAACTTTGAGGAATATAATAAAAAATGAAAAAAAATAGAAAATGATATAATATTTAGAAATTGTTATATTATAAAAAACAAAATGAGGTAAAGTCATCAATCATCGAGGACGGTCTTCCCATTTTCAATATTTTGGCCTTAGGATCTACACTTATTTTTTTTCATTGCAGAAGCTTCATTGAGACTTATTTAATGCCTTTATAAACAATTTTATGTGCAGGTTGAAATAAATCAACTTTTACTCAACAAATGGTTCCCATTTGGTAATCGGGTCCTTTACCCTGTGATATAAAAGTTATAAAACAACATTTAAGTGAACAGAATTATTTGAAAAAGAAAAAGCATTGAATTGTAGAACAGAGAAAGATAGCTTCACAGAAATTAATATACTTGTCAGAAAGAAGAATAAAGTAGAATAGTTTTTCGAAATGTGAGAAAATTCTATAAAAAGTGTTATAGCAATTCCATAAAAATATAAAAGGATGAAATATCTTATACATTAAATAAAAAAGATTATACAAAAGTGTTTTATGGTAAAAGAGTCAGTGATCTTAAGCTAAAATAAATAGGATCACCAATAGTTCAAAGTGGAATGAAACAGAATAAAAAATTTGCATCAAACTAAGAAAAAACAACAGATAGGATGTGTAACTTATTACCATATGTATTATTTATATTCAGAATAGCTACATAATTTTGGAATGCAGAGGCATGAAGGTTTGAAATCCCATTCAAACAAATTTCCCAGGCTAAAATTGGCAGTAAAATAAAAGCGAGAATGATTGAAAAATATTGTGCTGATGGAAGAGTGCAGTACTGATTGTCAAATATGGTTGACAGCTTGTGACAAAAACTGGCAGCCTTCATCCAGTGTGACGGTGAGAGCTTTCCGTTCTTCGATGTGTCGAAGTAATACAAAAGATGGTCGACCAGTCCCATTGTCTCCGTGTTTGAGTCGGGCAGGTGTCCAAACGGTCGGACAATAAGGGACAATCGACGACCACCGGTAAAACTTTACGATCCTAGAAAGGTGTCGGAATGCACCCTGCGGACATCCTACATCCCTCCGATCCTGAGACTTGGTGTCTCTTATTGTCATTGTTATATTCTTAAACACCCCCTTCTAGACAGGTCGACGCGTTGCCGTCGACACGCCTATAAATAGGCAACTACGAGTATTCGGATACCAGTCAGGATGAAATCAAAGCTTGTCTCAAAGGTAGTCATTCTTCCAAAATTAAAATCTCTTTGAACCCAAGAATGGCACACAGGATCTTTTTTCCTCAAATCATCAACAACAAGACGATTTTTCAAAAACAGATGTTAGACTTCAGAACAGTTCCGAGCATAAGAAGTGAAAAATACGAGGAAAAATAAAATACTTCAAAACAAGTCTGCGCTTCTAGGATGGTGTGTACTGTGTAGGAACTGTAGGACTTTGTATTTCATCCGACATAGAATACAACTTACAGAAGATGATACAACAGCATTTAAGACACTTTTAAAAACAGTTAATTCAAGCATGCCTGAAATTTTTTCGGTATTCATTCTAAAATTTTGAAAAGCATTTCCGGTAGTAGCGATTTTCCGGAAAACGCTGAGTTGGAACCAGCAGGTTCATTATTTTATATGCAGCTACACACAAGACGTGCACATATTTCAACAATGGAGGCAGCTCAACGGGGCATCAGCCACTGAATCCGAAGCAACAATGCTCCCTTGAACGTATCCTTGCCAGAAGGACTCTTCGACTTGAAGGTTAGTTCGTGAGCACGTCAGGGGTTGAGCTTTACAGGTGGTCGCTGAGGCTCGTGGCTCAGGCATAATTAAAACGCAACGCGAAATCCGCACTGAAGAAAGAACAAACCGCACAACCTCTACTAGCCGACTAATACCTGACCGGTAAGCCTTTTAAAAGCGTCCGCCAATAAGGATATCGAGTGGCTCTCTGCGCCTTCTTACATGGGAATTTGCACCTACAAAGCGGACTTACCGGCCAGCTTTGTAGACACTCAATGGGACTACACCTTCCATCTGGACAGCTAGTCTCTCAAAAGAACTACCTTCCGGAAAATGTCCTTATTCTTTGCGATCGTGCAATTAATTCTCAACAGGAGGATCTAAGAGATAAATAACGTCTTTGGAATTGGTCTTCCTTTCAGGAGAAACAGAGCAAAGTTGGGGGAAATGATTATTTTTCTGCGGTTCATTCATGAAATGGGAATATGAATGGAGGTCTCTTCAGTGCTTCAAGTTTTTAGATACAATTAAGTTTGGTACTATACCAAAGTTTAAACTTAGAGCAACGTCCACTATAAGTAAAATCATTCCTAAGAACAGATCCTAAGAGGATTCTCAACAATGTACTGTAACTAACTGCATAGCAACGGATTCTAACAACGTATACAGCTACTAATTAAACGCTTCAAAACAGACTATAACAAACTTCATGGAGAGAACCGCTAACAATTACCTTAGAAGTATAGATTGCCTGAAAGACACTACCCAGAAATATCAATGGGCTCTGAAAACTTTCACAGTCGAGTGACCCGTAACAAAATAATTAGCAACGGGTCCTAACAAATATCCTAGAAACGTATCCTAATAGCTTTCCCAGTAGGGAACAAAACAACATCCACAACAACGGATTGTGACACAAGACACTTACAGGGGGCGTTGTTCATAAATGACGCCATGATGTAAGAGGGAGAGAAAGGATTCACCAAAGCGTCACATTATTGGTATCATCAGGGTACGGAAAAACTCAGAATATACGTGACAATGATTTGGGTGGGGGGGGGGGGGGTAATTGCGTGACGTCGTTTATGGACGACGATATATGTACTTTAAATAACTTAAATACTTATAGCAACTAGTTTTATTAAATAAACTAATTACGGATCTAAGAGAACACCTGTAACATTCTATTGAGAAATTGTTCATAAGAATGGACTCTTATCTACTCTTAAAATTTACCAATGGACCTCATATAACTTAACAAATGACATGATATGTAAACTGAATAAAATCTACATTCTACATCCTAATTCCTACAACCACGCACTTTAAAAATACCAAGTATCAAAGGCACATAACAAGTTTAGCTACAGATTGTAACAGAGTAGTTGATCTACATTCTACAGTCTACACTGTTAAAAATGTTTGGAATTTTACCGCACTTTTACTATACGAGTGTAACGCACAATTTCTATACTGGTATTGGAATGTACAATTACAAATATGTGTATTGCAGTTTAAAAGAATACGTGCAGTATCTAGAAGACGGTATCCATATCTCTAGCAACAAATTGAGAAAAATTCTCTAAAGATAACAGCGACAATCGTAAAAATAGTCTAGACTCTAGAGTTATACCAACTCTATATCCAAAACCTTAGTAATGGACCTAACGAACTTTCTAACAATGGTCTGTTTCAAACTGACAAAGGCAGATTATCACAAACTTCATGATAATACAATGTTACTGAATTCTTATAATAATCCAATGAGCCGCCTTAACAACAGACAATATTAAACTACCTAAATCTCACTATAACATATAACAAATAATTCATCAACGAATCCTAATAAACTCTACGTACTTATTTAACAATCTTCCCGTTTCTCAGCAATTAAGCACAACAAACTTTTTAGCAGTGGTTCCTAAAAACATCCCCAGCAACATGCTTTTTAAATAGTAAAAAACCTTGTAAATGATTCGAAGGAAGTATCAAACAGTGGAGTGTTCAAGATTTCTAGAAACAAAGAGTAATTTATTAACGGTCTATAGTTGGACCCTAAGGATGTCCATAACAAAATGGACTATAACACTCTAGAACAAACACCTTATATCTAGCTAAGAAACAGAATGTAGGTTTGAAGGTTAAATGATAATATGTGGAATTGTGGACTGTAAACGTTATAGACCATAGGAACATTGGGCATAGAGCCTACGAAACACTTCCTCGTGATTTTAATTTCTTACTGTTTAATTATAGCCATTCATCATTAGGATTCCGATGAATGTGGTTAAACTATAACAGACATGGTTAGTTTTGATATTGTTTCCCTGGTGTTAATACCTTTATGATAGGGATACTAGATTAATAGAATGACATGGAAAGCTGACAAGGAGAATGATGCTGCTTCTCTCAACGTGTCAAGGAGGTACTCCGGTGATGCGTGGATCTGCCAGGTCTGTCAGTGCTTCTGCGATTTATTTGCATGGGCTAAAAGCTTGAGAGCAGTCCCCGTATCCGCGACGAGAATCCAAGTATTGTAAGTTTCAGAGCTGTACTCTCATCTATCATCAATTTCAACTACAACGAAAGCGCCAACACGGAACTAGAAAATTATTCTTTCCTTTAACATTGAATTCCTCCTTATACAAATCGTAAGAATTCAGGCAAAAATATACCTGAAGTAGGAAATAAAGAATAATCTACATAAATATTATAAAGAAAAGAAAAACACAAAAAAGAGAACAATCAAAATTTGAGTTGATGATGCGTGGATTAATATTTCACCAAGTAAATAAAGAAAAGATTCAAGAGAAATTGGTTCTAGATTGACATTTATGATACAAACAATTTCCCGGACTCGTGTTATTCCGACTTTATAAAAGAATTTGTACCAGGTGGTAGATGACCATTCCATAAATCCACTGGACCTTATCCGCTCAACCGAAAAACGTTAAAAATCTCTGAAATAATTGGACTAATCTCTCTTTAGGAAAAAAATGATATCAGCATCACATTGAAGGCAATCTTTATCTGACTCGACTAAACATCTTCTTTCGTGCCCTTTAGAGATTTGTCCACTCTATGGACTGGCATATCATCTGTCGGTTATTGGAAAAAAATGCATCCCCTTACCTGGTATTCTTCTTAGGGAAGATGCGCACGCGAACCTCGCTAGAAAATCCGGGATAATCCTCGCGAGGGTCGACGCTTATTTTTAGCTACTGGACACTATCCCGCGTTATTCGCTGCAACCAGGTTTGAACTTCGATCTCCTTGAACGAAATTAAGCCTATATCCGTCGAGATCCTCTTACGCCATTATCGAATTCAACTTACAATTCCCTTTCTCTCTTTCTTTCTCTCTCTGCCACGTTTATATGGATTTACTCTCTGTTCCCTTTGAATCTGCCGACGACCCTGCGCGCCGACCTAAAGGAGCTCACGCATAAATGGAAAAGCGAGTGGTCCGACATTGTGGGTTTTAGTCTGCTTCCTTACTTCCTTTCTTGTCAACTATGTGTTTCCTCCTACTTGGCATACTTGGTCCTTACGTACACCGCACTTTGCGGTTCTTGTTACCGAAGAATGGATTTTTCTGTTTTCCGCCGAAAGGGGATAGGGGACTTTCAAAGAACTCTGTGGTCGACTTTTCCATTTTCAAGCACTTAATGAGAGATACGAAAAAATTATTTGATAAAGAGAGCTTCAAAAACGATTGAAAAGTTTTCCAGTCGTCTTGGCCTGGAGAATTACCAATTGGTTGCGTCAAAAACGATAATTGAAAGAAAACTGCGTTCCTTGCTGGAAAAATGAAAAATGATTACTTCTAGCTGACAGTTTTTTAAGCAAGGAAACTTTAAGTGGAAAGTATAAATTATTTAATGTTACAAGTTGGGAGATGGTCTGAGATGTAATTTTACAGTTGGAAAAATTAAAACTGCAATCTGAATAAATTTCGATAAAAATAATATTTATATAAGGCTGTTATTATTATTATACCATTAAGCCATTTCCCTTTCAGTGTAGGCATGACTCACTCGGTGAGGAAGGAAGTAATGTGAGAAGGGAGGTATTGATTTTTTTAGATTGATCTAGAATTTTCGTGTTATTTATTTAATTAACACGTTTGTTCCGCAACACTGCTCCGGCCCTGGTTGCCGATCAATCTCTCTAGCGATCACCCCAAGTGAAGAGCCTTACAAGGTCGTCATTTGAAGCTCCCCACTCGGGCCCATTAGTATCCAAGGTCTTTTGTTTCAGGCGTCATTCACTCTAATGACACTCTTTTTATAAACCATTTGTCGCCGCACTCAGAAAAAAAATTTTCTTCATTCAAAAAATCGTTATGTTGGCCGCATTTGGTTGATTTCAGAAAATATTTTGGTTAAATGAACAAAATTTTCGTTTAGTTGAACAAATTCGTTTGGTTCAATTAATCAAAGTTTTTGGTTCAATTGTTTTGTTGATTTTAAAACATATTTGATTGATTTTACAAAATTTTTAGTTGGATCTACCAAATAATCTAAGAGTTAATTTTACTAGAATTAAGAAAACGCTTGCGACCTTGGTACGATCGCGTACTCCAATTCAGCATGACAGTCCGCGTTCGAGAGTTCGTAGCGTCGCGAAAAAAACATAACAATGTTTGCATCTCGGTGAACCTAATCAAAATAAGTGCGGAAAGAGAATCGATTGGGATTAAGTGACACAGCTGGGTCGTTTATGGTTAGATGAACTACAAGTTTTGGTTAAATCAACCAAACTATTTCCTTAGACCAGCAAAACACTTATTTGAAATAACTAAAATATTCTCTTGGATCGAGCAAAATATTTGCTTGGATTAACTAAAAGTTTTACTTGGACCAACCAAAGTATTTGCTTGTATCAACCAAAACATATGGTATAATAAACTAAATTTTAATAAACAAAAAATACTTATCTAGCTTCCTTCACGTCCATGCATTTTTTCATGCAAGTTCTCGTGTTTATGGCTTCTTATATTTTTTTCGAATTAGGGTCTCAATCACACATTCTAACCATTCTTTCCGCGGTCTGCCTCTGGGCACACTGCCATTTACTTTACCTTGATAAACTTGTTTCGCTAGTCGTTCATCTTTCATTCTCTCAATATGCGCGAACCATCTTAACCGATTTCTTTCCAATATGTCAACCAATATCTCGTCTGCACCACATTCTTTAAGGATTATCTCGTTACTCACTTTGTCTATCAGTGTTTTCCCGCATATTCTGCGCAGGGCTTTCATGCCTATTGCGTTAATTTTACTCTTATTCTTTTCTTGACAGGTCCATGTCTCGCTACCGTATAGCACAGTTGGTACAAATATAGAATTATGTATTGCCATTTTAGCTTTAATTGATATATTTTCACTTCTGGCAATGGACCCTGCTCTACCGACAACTCTTCTTAACCTCGTTTATGCGTCCATCTAACTCCCCATCTATCTTTCCGTCACTAGTGAATAGGGTACCTAGACAGGCTGTAATTTTCTGTATTTTGTTTAAGTCGAGTAAAAAATACTTGCTAAACTTTGATTCCAATTTTTTTAAATATTTATACCACCCATGATACTGTACATAATCTTAACAAAATTATCTAATGTTTTAAGCAAGCTAAGATACATTGTTTTGGTTGTGAAATTATTATTTTCATAAAAAGTTTAGAATTTTATGGGGAAGCGGGACATGGGGAGAAATTATGATACCCAAATTGGATCATCCTTTTAATTTTTGATATTTAACCACTTGGTATTAAGGAAACGCTGTTTTTGCTGTTTTATTAAAAGCGGACGACTTAACCCTACTCTGGACGGATAAATGTGGGCACACTAAAATAATTAGTTACATGTCGATAAATTAAATCTTTTATCTTCAGGAAACGGATGTGAAAGAGTTAGGCATTATATATTAAGCATTAATATCTAAATATAATTTCTTCTGGTAATATATTGAAAAAACATCCCGTTTAGCCGTCTTACGTACTTCCAGTATAAGAGTATTCCGTTCATGCTTCGAAAGTGGGAAATGTTGAAATGTGTGTGCCTCCTCCGACTGGAAACTATTGAAGCTTGAATATTACAACTGGAAAATGCCACAAAATGTTTGATTTATACTATAAAACTTAAAAAATATGAAACTCTAACTTTGAAATTTAATCTAAAAAAATGTTTCAATTTCTGAAATGAAAAATTTTCCTTCTTCCAATCCAAGATCCAAAAAATTAATGGTTTCTAACTTTCCATATTCTCTAATCTCTTCACATTTTCAATTAAAAATATTGAAATTTGAGTGCTGTCGATCAATAAATTCTTAAATTTTACCTCAAAAATTGGTATTAGCTACTTTCAATGTGTACAATTTTTAAAATCAAAGGTTTGTAAGTGAAAGATATTAAAAATTGGTTGACTTCAACTCGAACGATTTTAGGTTTTGTCTGTTAAAAATATACATACCCAAAATGCTCTTACTGAGAAATAATAAAACCAGTAAGCAAGTAAAAACAAAGTATTTAAGTAGAAGAATTAGAATTGACAATGTGATAATCAAAAATATTCAATTTTAAAAGAAAAAAAGTAAATTGAAAGAAAGAGAAAGTAAGTAACGGTTACATGTTCCATAAGTCTTAACATGACATTAAAAAATTACTGACAGAAGCCCTAACCAATCCCCACTAAGAAACTAATGTTTCAAATGAAGGGTATCAAACCATAACAGCCTAACTCACAAAATCGAAATTGTAGTTTTTTGGCTCTGGGCTAATAAATTGTTTTGTGTGTTCATTTAATCCTGAAGAATAATAACAAATGCATTCCTTAAAATTTAAACATTATGATTGCAGTTCATTAAAGTATGTTTATTTTTTTTTAAATGACGCCGTTTTCATTTTTTTAGATTTGAATCTCGAGACTAATGATTTTTTTACCTGTTTTCTTTGATGAAATTTAGAAATGCACCTCAAAAGATATAAAACTGTCCCCTGTTCTGAGAGCTAGCATTTTGGACAGCGAAGTCTGTTAAAATATTATGCTTGTATGTTTTGTGTTTTATTTCAGGCGTTTATCAAATGAAACTAAAGGAAAAATTTTGACTTAAAGGGGGGGGGGGTCTTCGTATTTGTAATGTCACCTAGGGGGCTTAAGCTTTGTGTGATGATCTGTGACAAAGAAGGGGAGGGGTGGAAAAAGTCATCAAAATATAGCGTAACGTAGTTTTTGAACGGCCCTAACGGTTTGACACCCTTAGAATACAGAATTGGATGAAAATTTATAAAACTGGTATAATCTGGTATGTTCTGGTATGATATTAGAGGAAATCATTAAAAGAAATAATATATCACGAGCAAAAGGTTGCCTGTTCAATTTTAGGGCGCCTCCTATACATTCGGTGACATAAAGAAGTCCATCTCTCGAAAAATAATATTTTTCCGGAAAAAATTAGAGTGCTCGTAGGAAGGCAGGGAGAAAATCGATCGACCCTTGGAGATCTCGATACCTCGTAAGAGACTTTGTCATTTAGCAGAGCACAATAGAAAGACCCAGGATAGCTCGATTGTTTGGTACATTTTCCCACAAAGGATGAGGCAGCCCCCTTGGCGAGGGGAGTCAGCCGAGTCGATCGCCAATTGACTGACATTATCGGTCCATCTTTCAGATTAGGAAGATTGCTTCGAAAGGCGAGGAGATGCGACGTGCCTTTATCCTCGGATACCAAAGACTCAAATTGCAACAGCTTGTCCTCACGAGAGTAAATCCATAAATATATAAACATATAAGTTCATTTATACATATAAGTAAATTATAACCAAAGTTCTTTACTCATCTCTAGAATAGATTCTGGATATGCATATTATAGGAGCCATCCATAAACTACATTACCAAGTTTGTGCTTTTTTTTACACTCCCCTTCTTTGAGGACTGTAGTTTTTTCTCACGCACCCCTCCCCACCCTAAATTAACGTAGCCTGATCGCGGGGTGAACTAAAATCTTCGGTAATGAATAAAGAATAATTTAAAAAAATTAAAATAACGGACTCCACAGCCGAAAATGCTGAAATATAGTGTGATTCTTCAAAAAAGTAGGGGAACAATTGCGGAATAAATTCTTTGCAATAAAATTTATGTGGCATTTTCAAAACAAAAAATAGGAATTTAAAAAAAAAATTGATTTGTAAATAAACCGTGGCGTTAACGACCAAACGGTTGAACTTTTGAGCAAAATAAGAGACGAATTTTCAAGAAAATATTTTTAATTTTAACCAAATAGTTAAAATTTCAAGAAAAAAACTAAGCTTTCGAAGATAGTTGTATTATCAATCAAAAAGATAATTTTCAACCAAGAAAGATGACTTTTCTACCATAAAAGATGAATTTTTAATCTAAGAGGACAGATATTCAACGAAACAGTTGAATTTTCGACCAAAAAAAAATGACTTCAACAGAACAGTTGAATTTTCAACAAAATAATTACACTTTCAACAAAATAGTTGATTTTTTAACCAAATAGCTGAATTTTTAACCTACAAAGATGAATTTTCAACCAAGAAGATTAGTTTTCTACTAAAATACGAATTTTTAACAAAATACATGGATTTTCAATCAACTAGTTGAATTTTTAACTACAAAATATAAGTTGTTAACAAAAAATGGAATAGGTTAATCAACCAGTTGAATTTAACGAAAAAATACGAATTTTTAACACAAAAGTTAATTTACGACCAAATAGTTGAATATTGAAATAAAATGATGAATCTTCAATAAAAAAAATCTGCCCGCCTCGCGGGCACATTCTCATGGCGCGCTTCGCGCGCGGCTCGCTTCGCTCGCAAGTTTGAGCGCGCCTAGGGCGCGCGACTATTGGATCTCGCGCTCGGGCGTATTTGCATCGCGCTTTACGCTAGGCTCCTCTAGATTTTTGAACTTCGTGTTCGACTTCGATGAAAAGAAAAAGTTTGTTTGCAAATATTATAAAATTATCAAAACCTCTACATATTAAGTGATTGCCAACGGCCATACCACGCTCAAAAACCCAGTTCTCGTCAGATCACTGAAGTTAAGCAGCGTTGGACGCGGTTAGTACTTGGATGGGTGACCATTCAATAATACTGACATGAGTGCTGTTGGCACATCGTGGGTGTGGTGAGCCCACACTTGTAGTTATTTATAACTACAAGAAAAACCTAGATACACTACCCGAATCGGGTAGTGTCACGCCTACCCTGAAAGGGAAATGGTTTAATGGTTAAATTTATTTTTATTTTAGACTGAAAAGGAACTTTATTTACTCAAGGTTCTATCGACCTTAAGGAACACATTCTCATCCAGACACTCGCGCTCGATATTTGATTTGAAAATCATTTGAACCGTATGATAGAAACAAAAAAGTTTGAGCGCACTTGCGGCGTGCGATTTGGTAAATACACTGAGCGCGCACTTTGTGCTTCGTATTATATGTTCTTCATATACAAATTACTAAATTTGTATTTGATTTTAAATAAAAAGTAGTCATATAATTCAGGCGACAAATTTTATTAGTTAACATTTTATTTTAGCTTGTGCCGTTTATCAAAAAAGTTAATTTTTTCATTTTGAATATATTCTTACCACAAAAATTGATTACGGGTGTGTGAGTCTTTTTTGAATGCACAATTTTTGTTCATTTATATGTTTTCGTACCTTGCATTGTTTTTTCAAAAATTTGATTTTTTTTACTGTCAATGTTATTTTCACGAATAAAACAAAAACCACGCATCCTATCGAAACATGAGTCACAATAAATTTGTACCTCTTCCTTGGATGAACAAATTTTGTTTCGGTCATTTTTTCGTAGCTGGTAATATTCGTCTGAAAATTTGATTTTTCTATTTTCAATGCTGTTTTTTACGAATAAAACAAAAACTACGCGTCATATCAAAAAGTGAATGATAAGAAATTTGTAGATCTTTTTTAGGTGCACAATTTTGGTGAGATGACCTTTTCTGGTATCTTGCATAGTTTTACAGCAAAATGGCTTTTTTGATTTTTCATTAATTTTTTGTGCGATCAAAATTTGAATTTTTTATTTTTCAAAAAATTCAAAAAGTTGTTATGAAAATATCATAGGGTGTTCAGGAATCAACGTTTTTCTCCTCTTGACTTTTTTTCATATCGTGCGTTTTTCGGCTTAAAATGTTCATTTTCGTTTGTTTTTTGGAATTTTGAAAATGCTATAACTCCAGTAATTTTTTTTTATCACGAAAAGTCATAAGAATATTTTGTTCGTGATTTTGCGTACTACTAATAACCGTACATAGAATTTTCAAATCTTCCAAAAAAGTGGTCTCAAAAATTTTCAAAATGTGCTCACTTTTTGGATTTTCATCCAAAGTAGCTGGTTAACGAACTCGTTCTCTATTTTTCGGCCATAAAAAAGTGTGCCAAAGCTCAATCAAATCTGATCATTTTTTCGAAAGTTATCGTGGCTACAGACAGACAGACAGACTACAGACAGACAGACACCTTCGTAAAAATCGTTTTTTCTAGCTCAGGGGGTCTCAAAACGTGGAGATTTGATGAAAACCGACTATGTCAAATTTTACATAAAACCAATACCTTCTCATTAGAATGAGAATGCAATAGAATGAGAATGTAAAAATTTATTCACACTGTAGTTCAACTTCAAACCAAGTAGCTTATTTTTCAACCAAAAAAGATGACTTTTCAACAAAATAATTGTATCCCCAGCATGAACAGATCAATTTTCAAACAGTTTCATTTTTAACCAGAAACGATGAATTTCCAACTAAGAAAATTAATTTTCTATAAAAAAGGACGAATTTTCAACAAAATACATCAATTAAAAATATAAATTTTCTACCAAAGATGGAATAGTTGAGAAGTTGAGCTTTCAGTTACAATAATTCATGTTCAACCAAAAATGAATGGGACTTTCAACAAAATAGTTAAATTTTTAACCAAAAAGATGAATTTTCAACCAATAAAATTAATTTTTAACAAAGTAGTTCAACCCTCAACCAAGTAGTTGAATTTTTGACCGCAAAAGATGACTTTGTAACAAAAAAGTTCTTACATTTTAAAAAATCATTACATAATGGTACAATTTTGGCCCAACGAGATGAATTCCGAACCATGAAATCGAGCATGAAATACATATAATACTAGACTTTAAAACCAAAAAAATAATTTTTAACTGAAAATAGTTTGATTGTCTGATTGGATTCTATTAAGTCATTTCGAATTAACGCGAAAAAAAACGAGAAAAAGAGTTAAAAGGAGAATTTTTCGCAGAAAAAACTGGGGGTTCACTAATGTTGCAGTTTAAGTGAAAATTAACATCCTTTAGAACTGAGACTCTAATAAAACTGTTTTTGAAGGATCCTTTTTAGTACGTTAATATCCGATAGATGGCCAGGAATGGTCGCTGAACGATTTCAACTGCGCATGTATCAAAAGGCGCGGATCTATTTGAAATCAATAAATATTATGAATAATCATACAGATTATATATTTTTACATATAGGCCCGCGCTCTTCGGTACATGCGCAGTTGAAAACGTCAAATTTTCAACATAACCTTGAAAACGGTCACATCTCGTGTGAATTATCTTCCTTTCAGGAATGAATAATCTCGGTAATTTTAGTTTCTCTATTAAATTTTTTCCACTGCAATATTATTTAAGCTGTATTATAAAGTTAAAGATGCATCGTTAACTAGTAAAATCTTTGAAGTGAATCGAGGCAGAAAATGAGTTCTGTAAAAAAAAGTCTCTATTAGAACGCATACTTGGTTTCCTTCGGAACAATTTATCATTTTGGGTTCCTTCTCAAAAAGAGAGGTTCCTTTTTGTTGCAGTTCCTTTGGAACCAAAATATGGTTCTAATAGAAACCTCAGTTTTTTGTGTCTTCTTGAAAACAGGAAAACAAGAAGAAGTCTTTCAAAAAGGGTGAAAAAGTGTGATGTCTGAAATATTAAAGTTGTATTCAAATTTATTAAGTCAACTCTGTTATACGGTGCAGGACAATCTTTTGCAAAATTCGCAAATTTTTGTCAAAATTTATCATCAGGAAACGTACTAAACCTTATCTAAGTTAGTATCGTTACTTTCACTGCCCCCTCTTACCAACAGTAGTTTTTGACGCGCCCCCCCCCCCCCCCCCCTTCAAATTATAACGTAGTTTATGGACGGCCCTTAAAAGTTTGATAGATATTTAAAAAATATCATTTATCGTCTTCATATCCCGTATAAAAACTGTGTGAAAATTTGTTTTTTATAAAAATGTTATATAATTGGTATAATATGGAATTCCTGGGAACATTGATTGCTTCATTTTTCAAAATTTGAACGGGTTTTTCGGTTACCACGTATTTCATAACACATTGTGACCTAACACATTTGCTATCCCAGAGAAGAGAACAATTTTTTTTTAAATATTGGACAAGGATTACTTTCTAGGATACCGATTTCTTATGATTGGACATGAACCTAAGATGAATTAAAAATGTCGGGACCCTATATTTGTTTACTTTATTATTCTCGAACGAAACGCACACAAAGTAGTTTTAATTTTTTTCTTAAATTGTCTTATCAATTCGAATCTTGCGGAAATGTGTGCATCGATCCGGTTAAGTATAGTCTCCCAACTATTGTGATTTCTCCCCTTCTGACGGTTATAGAAGAATTTGATAATCTCATTTATCGTGGTTCCTTGATTTAGGTATCATAGTAGAACTGCGAAAATTGAAACGTATGTTTTCACACGAAACTACCATGAATCATGTAACTGAATGAAATAAATATATTCGGTAAATCTAGACTAATTCAAATTCTATAAATGCCCGAAAAAATATAATTTTGTTGTTGTTGTCTCACCCACCTATTGTCTTTCATTTGGTATAAAAACAATTGTGCAATTGTTTATAAATTTAAAAAATACGATTAACTCGTGGTCCGAGGCTTTTAAACGTTAAAAAGTGTTAATTTTATGTCTGTGTAAAAATGAGAAGAGACTTATATAAAAGTTATAATTATAAAAATAAAATGATGATAGGCCGTGGACCAGGGGTTCAATATTTTTTTTCAATTGTACAATTATTTTTACACCAAATTAAAGAAAGAGACGACAACATTTTTTTGGCCCCCTCTACTCTAAATTCGTATAAAATGTAGAAAATAAGATTATTTTTTATTTAAACGGTTCAAATTTTTCAATTTTTCCGCTTCTGCACAGACCGTATTATACGTATTGTGACATCATAATTAAAGCAATTTTCAATTTAATTAGTCACAAACGTTTTCCTAAAAAATATAATACAAGTAGATAAAAACTACAAATAAAAATAACCTTCAAATTAATAATTTATTTTATTTATTCACTTATCTATGCAGAGCTTGGGACCTTCTCCGAAAGGGAGATAAGAGACAGAGTGTCGTTTTGCAATCTCTTCAGCGTTAAATCTTTCAGGATCGAATTTATGTGGATCAGAATATATATTTCGATTATAATGCAAACCAAGAACAGAAATAACAATCGGCACTCCTTTCTGAATGCGCGAATTATGATCAGGGATTTCGCAACCTTCTAAGCAAATTCGATTCAGCATAGGCACGATCGGATACTTTCTCAGAGTTTCTACAATTATATAAAATAGAATATTTATATTTCAGGCGATATATGATGTTATAATTTTGGTTTTGCGCCTTTTTCAGAAATTTGATATAGGCTTATAATAATAAAAGTTTAATATAATTAAAATACTCTCTTAGAATATACTTTTAAAAATTTTATAAATTCAAATTGACATACCTGATACAACCTTATCAAGGTAACTAATAATATATATAATTATATATAATAACCACTCAGAGAAAAAGTTGTCTTGAAACAAAAGCATTGTCCTCTTGCCTGTTTTGTTTTGAACGAAGTGAATATATTTTTTACACAAACAGAATTATTTGGCTGCAAGAGTAGGTGAAGTTAGACGCATAAGGAAAATTTTTGCTGCAAATGGATTCCTGTTGAGACAAATGAAAATCCTCTCAACCTTAAATTTGAGAGGAAATTCTATTTACTTCAAGAAACATCCTTTTGTCACAAAAGGAAATTTCTCTGAGTGAACTAATACTAAAACTAACTAACTAATATTGGGATTCAATGCTAGTTCGTTATACATACAAAGTGCAATTGTTGATGACTATAAGACAAATAGAAATCAACAGTTTACCGTCATTCCCTTCAATAGAATAACCATGTTGCATCAACACCATCAGAAGATTAATAAAATCGTTTCTGGAAACTTTGTATGCTTTTCTGTGATTAATTACTTCTTGGAAAACTTTTTTGAGGTATACACGGCAATCCTTTCTTGAAAACGGTATACGAAAGAGATATAGGAGACTTGGAGCAAGAAAGACCATCAAATTTTTTATCGGATTGTGATCGAAACTCCTTTTCGAATATTCACGGAATTCAGAACTCGAATTCTTTAAGCTGTTGCTTTCCAGTCCAAATACAACAGAAGCAATCACATCAACAGTATAACTAATATAAAAATAAATTTCGAAAATATGTTAAATCGCATATTTTCATATCGAATAAACATAATTTAATCCTTTTTTTCTGAATATATCTTGAAAAGGTTTTACTAAGCATGCCACCAATTCCTTGATATCAATATTCTCACTATTTTTCGAAGAGACCTCGAAACGAATCTTGAGAACTTCGCTAATTCTTCCAATCAATGGAAATATTGGTTTCAATTTACCTGAAGTAAAAGTTAGTGAAAATTTTGCTCTGAGATATTTCCATTGATCTCCAGGAGCAAAAAACTCGAGCTTGAAATTGAACAAACTTCTTGACCAGAATAAGTCTAATGAAATCGGGATAGTTAATAAATAAATGTGCTTTATGGAACAAATATACGATAGTAGATAGATACATAGATAGATACATAGTATTCCATGGTATGGATATTTCTTGAAACGATCATAACTCTCTCGAAACAGTTCATCTACAAATGAAAATTTAATAAAAAAATTATTATTACAACATTTCTATCAAGGATTGGTCAAATTGTATTTCACTTATAAGAGTTTATATTAATTGAATAATCCAGGTTATCCATATAACTTATACTTTCCACAAATAGCAATGAAATAAGGCACTACCGAATATTATCACTTTAAATATTTCTGCTTTTTATATGTATATTATAGCGGAAAACTTATTCTTAAAATAGGCTCGAAGATAGGTAAGTAGTATCCAAATAATGAAAAAGTAACTTTTTGTAGAAATATCTATGGTTTTTATTTTCAGGTATTATGCAAATCCTAATTAGCATAAGTTTATATTTTTCATAATTGTAGTTATCCTATAAATAATCCCTGATGAGGTCTAAATTGACCTCGAAATATGTTGGTCCCTAGTACTATAAAAAATACGGAGAAAGAATAAGGAAAGAGTGAGAGGTTGGTTTTGGATTACTCTTTCCTTTTTCTCCCTCTTTTTACATTCTCATTCACGAGAGTGTAATATAATCGTCCAAGTTTTCGATCTCTAGTTTTTAACGGATCTTTATGTTTCGGCACTCACAGAGGCCAAAAATCATAACATTTTGTCGGTGTCTGATTGTCTGTATGTCTGTCTATCTGTATGTCTGTATGGTTACCTGAATGTTTTATTACGCTAAGTTTTGAAGTATTTATCCAATCAAATCAGCCTTATTGATACACTTTTTTGGGGGTCCCAATATATGAAGGTCAAGTTCGTTAACTAGATATTTCCGACCAAAATTAAAACATTTAGAGCATTTTCAACATTTGGAAAAAAAAATTTTAAGAAATTTAGACATTTTTTTCAAAGATTCTGGTTTATGAAAAATGGACTTGTAAATTATCCTCATGCCATTTTCAATTACGATAAAATTTTAAAAATTTAAGGTAAATGCACTAGTAATCGTCACCTTAAGCCAAATTGGAAATTCAAAATGCTTATAATTGTATTTAAAACACAATTCTTATTTCCACAAAGGGCTTAACCGATTAAAGCAGATATATAAGAACTTAATTTTGATCACTTCTCATGATATTTGATTGGAGTCAATTTTTATTCACGATAAAAATTCAAATTATGCAAATGCGTTAGTTATCGTCAGGCACGTTACCAAGTATTAAAACGAGAAAAGTATACTAATTTGATAAAAGGATATTTACACTGACCTAAAATCACATATGTTATCATATGCGGCAAGAGCGAATCTTGTTATACGAAAAATACTGGGCCATCTGACGATCACTAATGCAGTGACGATTACCAGTGCATTTACCTTATATGCTTTTCAACATTTTGAAAATGTTCAAAAAATAAAAAAATGAAGATTTTCTTGATAGATTAAGAAATTTTATTCAAAATATTTGCTAAATATCAACTATATTTCGAAACTATTCCTATGAAATTATTTTCATCAGGCCAAAATTGAAAAAATCAGATCATTATCAAATATATGCAATTGTTGTTTTTAAGAGATACGTAAGTTTGAATCGTTATTTTTACTATATTTGAACAACTTCACTGTCAGTGACACATATATGGGCAGAAAATGTCGTGCCAGTGTTGCATCATGACATATATGTGGGCATTTCAAAAGAAAATTATTTAACTTGATCCGATTTAATTGTGCTTGAGTATATCAGGGTTTTGGTGTCGCTGAATTCAAATCTGATGTTAGATTTTCAATATTAGGAATGGCAGATCCAATATGGCGAACAAAATTATTAAAAATGTTTGGACCTTGATAAAATTGGTGACACTTAGGTTTTTGGGTTATTTGATTTCAAATATAATGTTGAATTTTAAAATTAAAAATGACGGATCCAATATGGCGGACAGGAATTGATAAAAATGTTCGGACCTTGATAAAATTGACAATACTTAGGTTTTTGGGGTCGCTGATTTCAAATCTGATGTTGGATTTTTAAGATTCAAAATCGCAGATTCAATATGGCGGACAAAAATGATTAAAAATGTTCGGATCTTGATAAAATGGGTAATACTTAGGTTTTTGGGGTCGCCCAATCGAAATCTGGTGTTGGATTTTCAAAATTCAAAATAGTGGATCCAATATGGCGGACATTAATTATTAAAAATGTTCAGACCTTGATAAGATTGGTATTACTTATGTTTTTGTGGTCGCTCAATTGAAGTCAGGTGTTGGATTTTCAAAATTCAAAATGTTTGATCCAATATGATGGACCAAAATTATCAAAAATGTTCAGAACTTTATCGGATTATCCATATTTATGTTTTTGAAGTTGGTAAACTAAAAATTTTATATATCCAATGTGCCATAACACATTTTAAATGAACAAATTATGAAAATCGTAGTATTAAGGTATGTTACAGAGCGAATAGTTCTTATAAATTGAGGCGAAGGATGCACCGCGAAGAAGGATTGTCCACTCGGGAAAATCGATTCATGAAAAAAAAGAGGCCGAAACGTAAAACAAAATATACCTTCGTATATTCACCTTGACGTGGCCGACAAATTCTTCTCATCAAACTTTTCCATTCCACAATTATTATTCAAGATAAACAATAAAAACTTTAAAAAATTTCCGATCGAAATTCGATGTTTTATAAAACACAACTCGCGATTATTCGGCTGTTTGTTGATCAAAATTCCTCAAGTTTGTATGGTGTATTCCCAATACATAAGCGATGACTATGAGCAACGCACTTTGTTTAAAAAGTAATATGGTTATTGCTGTTTAATAACAAATTAATTCCGAACGAAAACCACGTTTCGCCAACTTCGACCAGTGGGACGGTCAGCGAAAAAATATTAATTGAAATAACTTATCGCGAGAAAGTTGTTCGCAAGACTTTGAGAAAGTTTTCCTCAATATTTGAAGAAATTCGGTCGAAAATTGTGGAAATGACAGCGTGATGATGTCAATACACGATGCCGCTGGAGCGCTCCCATAATAGGCCTTTGTTACTTTAGCTTTGTGCAGTGTTTCGCGAATTGCGATCAACATTGCATAGTTATTAGAACCTACGACAGCGTGTGTTGACTTCAACTCGCTGCCATTTCCACAATTTTTGACTGATTTTCTTCAAATTTTCAGGAAAACTTTCTCAAAGTCTAGTGAACAACTTTCTCGCAATAAGTTATTTCAACTAACATTTTTTCGATGACCAACCCGTTGGTCGAAGTTGGCGAAACGTGGTTTTCGTTCGGAATTAATTTGTTATTATTGAAAAACAAACATATTACTTTTTAAAACAATGTGAGTTACTTACAGTCATCGCTTATGTATAGAGAATACACCATACAAATTTCAAGCATTTTTTTCAACAAACGGCCGAATAATCGCGAGTTGTGTTTTAAAAAACATCGAATTTCGATCGGAAATTTTTTAAAGTTTTTATTGTTTATCTTGAGAAATAATTGTCGAATGAAAATTTTTGATGAGAAAAAGTTGTCGACCGCTGCAAAGTCCATACGAAGGTATATTTTGTTACATACATCGATTTATCGTTCTTGCAAAATCTAAATATAAAAACGAAATATAAAACGTCCATTTTCACAAAAAACCCCACACTTACATTTCTTCCTATTTTTTATGGGGCCTCCTATAAAGAAGAAATTCTGCCAGTTCCTCATTTTTGTCAAAAAACAACGAGAGAAAAAAAAGTTAACATAAAAGTTTGCACATCTCTAGAAAGATTCTCCAAAAAATTCCTCATGCTCTTTTGATATATCCTCGCATTATTTGCGAGAAAAATTAGAAAATTATATTTTCAGAAAAATCAAAATTCTTTCGGCTTAATAAAGGGTTCACCCTCAAAAAGGTTGGATTTTCCAGAAAATTTTCTTTTCATGTTTTCAAAATTCGAAGAAAAAAATTCGAATATCTTAACTCCAAAAACATTTTTGTCACAAATCGGAAAAATATGCGTGACATAATTTCTTCTAAAAACAACATATTTTGTCCCTAAGATATTTTTCCCTTGGTAAAACCAAGGGCAATTAATGATATTAAAAATTTAATTTACGCTATATGCAGTGCTTCGATTATTCCCAATAGGAAATTACAGACTTGGACCGATGCTTACAACTGGCGCGGTAGCGCGCCAAGAGCAATTTTCCAACACTTGGCTAGTCAATCCTGGCGTGGTACGGATATTGACACTGGATCTGCACTGTGCCTAATCTAAGTTCCAATATCGGCAGACCAGTATCGACCCAGTACAGATTCTGTGTAGTATTAAACAAAAATCAGCCCTGATTCTACGGGCTAATGCCAACTTCAAGCCCAACAGTGACACGACAATGGCACAGTCTAGGCCTAGGGCACAGAGCTGACTGTAACAAATAGTAAAAGCGCCCGATCTTGCCAGGGTACTGGCACGATACTGGCGTAGTGCAGTCCACATAAAACGACAAACCATTGTCTCACAATCTTCTGCCGGGCCTGGGCGGAATAATGGCACGATAGTGGTGTCGTACAAATTTAAAAAAAAGGCGAACTGTTATCCGATGTTTTTTTGCCGGATCTCGGCGGAGTACTGGCATGATACTGATGTAGTAAAGATTATAAAAAACGGCAAAATATTGTCTCACGACTTTGTGCAGGACCCGGGCGGAGTAATGGCACGATATTGTTGTCGTACAAAAAAGGCGTTTTGCCGGATCTC